>OMNV01001033.1:3875-15893 GCA_900303265.1 Brotula barbata | reverse complement strand
GAGGGAGTTAAACGACAAGAAGAAAAACTAATTATTCTGTGATTCTGCTAATTAGCTCTGACTTTACTGACAAGCTCTGCAAGGCACCAGACATTTACCAAAGGATTCACACAACAGTGATGGCCCTGGAGGGACAGGAAAAAAGACGGAGGGATGGAGAGAAAGAGAGAGAGAGAGAGAGAGAGAGAGAGAGCGAGCTCACGGGACGAACGTGTGACGTTTGTTTACTGATGCATTGAGCGGCTTTTACATAAACTAACAATTAAAGAGCCTCATTTAGGCTCTTAGCACTGCTGATAATACAGACACACTGCCGACGTCAATTAGTGGACATGGACGCAAAAAAAACCCCGACCGTTCTAATAAGTAAATACTTAGTTTACACAGAGGCAGGACGCTAAGTAGAGCAACGTGGAGGGACTCATGACGTCGCCCATGAACCACCGCCGGCTGTTAAAAACATCCTCTCGTTCAAACCTAAACCTCGCTAGTTAAGTCGTCACACAGTCGGCACGCTTACCGTCACATACACACGATGTTAGATTTTAAGAAGCGTCCTGTGGGCAGGCCTGAATTAGAACGACGTGAAACTTTGAGAGACCAGCGGACGGACTGAAATCTGGCGAGAGGCAAAAATAAAGAGAATAGAAATAGAAATGAGAGACGTGTTGCTGTGACCCAGCGGAACACGTCGCGACCGCTAATGGCTCGTTTTTACGTACGGCGTGGAGAACGGCTACTTTTTCACAATCATGAACCGTCTTGCATTTAAGCAAGTCGCCGACGCGAGAAAAGTCCGTGTCAGATTGGTGGCACATCCAATTTGATCGCACCCCGGCAGAGTGGCTGATGAATCCATGAACTGCTCTTAAACTGAGTGGATGTTTTAGTCGGAGGCTTTTTGGGGCAGTGTGCAAATCATCGACCTGAAATCAAGCAGGCGTGGAGAATGAACGGATGGATGTGGTCGGACTAAGAGAAAAGTTTCTCTTCAGCAGGAGCATTTTCTATCAAACTGACTCTAATGTCTTCTACCGTGGCATCATGACCCCGTTTTACATTAAGGGGGGGGGGGTTCCCATAAATATTAATTTCTGTGCAAACATTTTCAATGGACCCTCGGACTATTGTGAATTTGTACTCGTGCACGCCACAAGATAAAATTAAATTACAAGCACGGTTGATGAATGAGGCCTAACCTTCATTTTTAAGCATTGTTGGAAATTCCCTTAAAACCTGCGCGATAGCATAAGTTCATTTTTTCTCGTCTTCCCGTGGAGCTTTATGCCGGGTCCCGAACCTTTATTGTACGGGCCTGTGAGGTCCTTTGAGACGTCGTAAGCGATATTGGGTTATAGCAATAGACTTGACTTGACTTGAATAGTGAAGAAAGACAGAAGTGCTTATTGCTGCGAGAGGTGACTGAAATTGGCTGCGTCGTTCACTCTTCGCGTGACTATCGTATGACAAAACGATTCCTGGGAGTGGGGAAATATCAGCGGCCGTATCGCATCACAAAGGACCCACTGTGGAAGGCTGCATAAAAGCGACACAACCGTAAAAAGCACCGCTTGGTCCCAGGTCAGCGTAATAAATGCATTTTAAAAAGCCGTAGTCAAGGAAAATGTGACTTATTGGCGAGTACAAATAAGACACACGTGGAACTGAGTTTGCGTACTTGGATATGCGAGCGTGCGCGTGCCAGACACATGACGTGAACTACACGTAAAAATAAGGAGGCGTGGCGCGTACAGCCTGCCGGTTCGGAGGGCTCATTTGCAGCTCCTGCATTTGGTTCTGGCAGCGAGGCGTGCCACGTGCCAGGAACGTGGCACACGGCGATGCACTGGCGATCAGGAACACACGAGCGGGCTAATGGTTATTGGTAGATCCAAGCACAAGGGAAGGGGGCGAAATGAAAGAGAGGGGTTAAGTCGTTGAGTACGGAGGGATTTAGACCTCAAACAGTCGGAGACTGAGACAGACAGGGAGAGAGAGAGAGAGAGAGAGAGTGTGTGTAAAAGAGTGAGTGCAGTGAATGACTCACTGAGCGTGTAAGTGTTTAACTGTGCAGTGCTGGTGTTAGTGAGTGATGGGGAAATTTACAGGGAGCATCGGTGACTGTAATGTTACCAGTGCACCGGAACATCTCTCCCCTGATTTCACTCGGCTTCCCATTTTAGGAGGCGCAGACGCACACACACGGTGGAAGGACGGCATCTCTTGATATAGCTCCTCCTCCTTAACCTTCCTACCATTCTCTGGTGGAAATAGGCGCTCCATGAGATGTCCCAGACATTGATTTCACTTATTGATAAGTTCCACATTTCTGCGTCCGTGTGTGTATGTGTGTTGGTCCTGCGAGACTAATGTTATGCTTACCGTTTCTACTGCAGGGAAATCAATGACCACGCAGCCCCTCCACCTTAGAAAACCAATGACGAGGCAGCTACCAACACACAGTGTGTGTGTGTGTGTCTGCGTGTGTCAGTCTGTGCTCGTTCATGTGTGTGCACATTGGCTTTGGTCCTTCGTAGCAACGTTTCATCAGATCATACGAGACGATTTCTTGCCATAGCCATAACGTCTGCCTACCTGTCGAACGACCCGGGCTAACAACGGCACCTTTCAAACCTGCAGGTGTTAGCAGCAGCCTGGGCTAATGGCAGCTGTGGTGGGCTAATGCATTGGGTCCTCTCACAGCCATTTGTGCTGTGGCTGCTCAGATTGATTAGGGGTGGGCGAACGCGGCATATTGTTGCGTCGTTAGCATTGCTCATTGACCATATGGAGATCAATACTTAGAGCTGCCTGAGGATGATTGGAAGCACACACGCGTGGAAAGTGAGTGCAGTTACAGTGCGCGCACACACACACACACATATACATACATATGCATACAAGCATTTCTCCGTGGCAAAACATGGAGAAAGACACAAATGGCCTCTGGTCTAAATAATGCTAATGATTTGACCATTAGGAGCAAGACACGAATCAGTGCTAATGGCTGCAGGAGTGAAGGCATGGTGATAGATTGTTGCGCACGTACACAGAATACATGCAACATAACACTGAGACACCCCACAACATGTCAAAGGGTGTCTATACGTACTTCAAATGTGTTTTTTTTTTTTGTTTTATTCTTAATTTTAGAAAATTATCATAACATCTTTGTAGGCAATTTACAGGGATGCTGATGATTAGCATAGGAGGCAGTGTCCGTGCCAAGCATCAACTTGAAATCAAGCAGGCAACGAGAATGGATGGATGGATGGGGCTTCACAAAAAAAAATAAATATCTAGGACCGCCTAGATGGCCCAAGACCAGGACGGTCCTGCGTTTGCTGACGATGCTCCAGTGCTCTATGTTTACCTGCTGCTACGTCTGCCTTTCAAACCCACTGGCAGAGACTGAACAAGTACGCTGACAGTTATTCTTAATCATCCAGTTCTAAGATAGAAAAACGCCACACCAGCACACGGGCAGTTTTAAGAGCAGCAAGAACTCAGCCGAAAATGTGCTGCTTCATTTCCGACTATGTACATGTAAAAGCCAATATATGGTACATCACTTGAAACTCCATTTATTATTAAAATTGTGAAATCTGTTGCGTAAAGCAAACTGCCACAATTTTATGATCCAACTCACTCAGATGACGCGATGAATGAAACGAAGCACTCTTCCGTGCAAAGGTCCTGCAGCTAAATATCTCGCAGGGCATTAAAAAGAATCAGCAAATGGCTACATGTCGAGACCATCAAGACAGATAAAGACAATTATCATTTTTCAGTACCTCTATTGTTGTTTTATCTATTATTTTTCAAAGGATAGACTAGAATTTGTGCAGAAGGTAATAATGCTTTGTTTTTTTGACCGTTAAGTAATTACAATGCAATAAATTTTCAAGAATTTTGAGTCTCGGGTTGAGTTTGTTACGAAAGCGCCTGTCACAGAAGTGCCAAATCTAATAGCCTGTGCAGGCAACGTTTCGCAAACGTGAAGACCACGATGAAGGCCTTTTGTTGTGAAATTTGGCGAAACGTTATTGGAAGCGCCGCGGCTCTGTTATCTGTCACAGCAACTCAAACTCTTACGCAATTCCTCTAAAAACTTCATTTAGCTGATAGCTGTAGAAAAGCAAGCACTTAGGAAGTCAAGGTAAGGTGACACAAAGTTGTGAACGCGTCCAGTGCAGAGAGGTGGAGGAAGACACGAACGTTTAGTGCTCGTATTCCCAGGTGAGTCTGAAGACACAACATCGACTTTTTCAGTCTCATCTGCGAGGAGGGAGAGAAGGAGAAGCAGGAGAGGAGGAACGGGAGGGGAGGAGAAGGAGGAACGGAAACGAAGGCTCTAAATTTAGACCGATGCGACATTCCAGAGAAGAATAATTCTGCTTCCTCCTGCTGCTGGTGGAGGAAGAGCAAGCACGCAAAGTAACACAAATTCCAATTACGTCAGAGCTATTATTTCCCAACATGTTGTCGATCCCATGTCTTTCACGGGTCCTAAAATGACACAAAAACACTACGCTACCAAAGAGACTGTTTGGAATGCATCTCTAGTTCAAAGGCGACAGTGGTGTGGTGGAGGAAGTTTCCACTCACTGGTGGATTTGGAGGTTTTCAAAGCCTGAGTACTCAGGGAAACCGTCACATGATCCTCCGCTTGTCCACATATCCCTGACCTTCTAGAGAGGGAGGGAGAGAGGGAGGTAGGGACAGAGAACAAGAGAGGAGAGGTTAACAAGGGGAGAGATGAGCGATGTTGTGAGAGGAAGGAGAGAGAGAGAGAGAGAGAGAGAGTGAAGGTAAAGAGGCAGGGAAGAAAAGTTGACAGGGTGGGAGGTGAAAAAACACACAGCGTAACAGGAATGAAAACACAAACACGCCCTCATGTTGCACATAAACACACACATACACGCGCATGTTGCATGTGGCATCTATGTTGTTTCTTTGTGTATGGATGTGTGTGTTATTGCTCTTTTAGAGTCTGAACAGATGACTCACAATGTCACATAATCTATCACACACAGACATACAGAAAGACAGCATGGGGTGTGTGACCCACCGGGTACATACTTCATGCTAACATCAACAAAACCCAAGAGTGTGTGAGGGGTATTTGGCCTGATGGATAGATTTATGAGTAGGAGTGTGCATCTGGCCTTTCATTAAGTACAGTAAGGCAGTAAACTGTCATATTTAAAATAAATAAATAAATCTTACATTCAGTTATTCCCATTTCAAACTGACAGCTTAGCTTAAAGACCAACAGGACCACAATGTGTGTGCCATCTTAGCTGTTTACTGTCAATGTTTTCTCTTGTTTCTATCTTGCTGTTGTATGTCTTGTACCTGTCGTAAGTGGAACGTAGAACTTTAATGAAAGACGAACAATAAGTAATACAATCACATTTTTTTCCTTTTAGGTAGCTTACTCTGCACTCTCCCTCCGTACACCCTTGTTTACAGACTGCTACACACACATCTCCAATCATACTTACGTAGGTGACTAAGGGAACACAACTGATAATCCTAAATCTACACAAAGAGCAGAACACAGGAAGGATGTATTGCAGAGTGGTTGAATTGGACCATACGAGTGTTCATGATGTCTACCTAATGAACAGGTAACGGTATCTCTGTGCAGTCTGGAGAATCCCTCTCTGTGTTTCAATCAAGGTATTTTTTTATGCGGCAAAATCAGAAAAATACTTCCTGGACTGGGCGGAACTGTGAGGTGGATTCTGGAGAGGTCGAAAAAGAGACGATGCTCAATGGGCAATTCAAACATCGTTGCCGAATAAGTTACGACATAGCAAACACGTAACTCACATGACCGATGAGCCATTTCCGCTGTCGGTGTCACAACAGTGACAATATGTGTCCACGATGACCTCCCTGAATTTGTGTGTGTGCGCTGCCTCTCCCATGTGTGGCGGTCATCGTCGTCGTATGACCCTTGGTGTGTGCATTAGAATCATTTCATTTCGTTGTCTTTGTCTCTGGACACCATTGAAACATGGCAAATACCAGCTGACAAGAAGTTGAGAGTTACAACTTGCCCAATCAAAACAAATTCCAGAAGACCTCCCTCCATTTATGTAATAGACGGCCAAGGCGACTTGATTTGTTTCTGGTCCGCAACCTCTACCTCTTCTTCTCTATTTATTGGTCAAAGATGTAGCCTTCATCAAATCCTGTTGAAACTATGCTTCGCCTAGCCTGTTTTTTTTTTCACTCCCAACCACTTGATGGAAATGCACCTAATATTCCCTTATTCACATTTTCTTGTTAGTGACATTTTCAAAAATTTGCTTATAATTCGCTAGACATTAGATGGAAACACGGCTACTGTTCAGTGAAGCCCACGAACTGAGCGGGTACTGCAGGCTGATAAGTAACGTAGTGATTACTCAACTACACAAGAGTGTACGTGTGAGAGGAGAGGCGTATGAGTGTGTGTGTACATGAGTGTGAGAGCCACAGAGAGAGGGAAAGAGAGGGACAGAGAGAAAGAGAGAGAAAAAGAACAAAGGAGGGGAGAGCAAGTTTGTACAATTTCAGCAGGAACTGTTTGTGCCGGTGGAGACTAGGGTGACATGGCAGCGGCATATACAAACGATCAGCGATGCAGGAACATCACGATCAAGCCACGACTCAATTAAGTCATTTTCCAACACACGTGGAAAAACCCGATTATGACTCTTAAATGGCACAGAGAGAGAGAGAGAGAGAGAGAGAGAGAGATTTTGAAAGTATGACTCAAGAATGAACAAGTGACCTTTTGCCACACGTAGACAAACAGACCCGCCCCTTTCATCTGCCCTCATCCGCTCATCTTTTAACTTGTATTTTTCTCTCTCTTTCTCTCTGTCACAGGGTTAGAACGATGGCAGGGCCTGGCCGCCAAGAGGTCAGAGAGAGATTTACTTCCATATCAAATGGACCAGGCAGATACCCATCAGAAGAAAGGCAGACAAAGAAAGAAAGGACGACAGAAAGAGATAACGATGGAAGATGAAATGATGGTCAGGAAGGAGCAAGGTCACGTTACTATGGAGATGACGTTGACGGCGACTGTTATGACTAACAAGCACATGCACACACGCACACATGCACCAAGGTCTCCGGTGCAGAGAGTGAGGGATGGCAAAGGGGTGGGACTGATCAAAGAGAGAGAGAGAGAGAGAGAGAGAGAGAAGAGAGAGAAGAGAGAGAGAGAGAGACAGATAGGTCTCAGTATGTGTGTGTGTGTGTGTGTGTGCGTGCTAGCTGCTGCAGCTCCCTCTGCCAGATTACAGAGTGACGTAGTGTTATCATTTCTCTGATAGGAGCTCTGCCACTAGAGGAGAAAGAGGAGGAGGGATGGAGTGAGCACGAGGGAGGGAGAGGACAGAGAGGGGGGAGGGGTGAGGAGTCTCATTGCTGGAAAAATGGTCCGATAGCCAAGAAAAAAGGGAGGGAGGGGAAAAGGAATGAGAGTGAGAGAGCAGAGATAGAGACATAGTGCCACACAAAGGAACAGAGCAGACACAAAGAAAGACGGAGGCAAAGGAAAAAGAGGGCAAGGTAGAGAGAGAGAGAGAGAGAGAGAGAGAGAGAGAGAGGCATAAAGTGGAAGGAGGGGTGATAGGCAGGGCGTTGAATGAGAGAGTTCTTTGTGTAAGAGATCAGAGAGTGCAAAAGCAAGGCCAAAAGTTAAAAAACAAGCGAGAGGGGAAAAACAGGGCAGAGGAGAAGTAAAATTAAAAAAGTACCGAGATATGGGGAGAGAGTGATGACACGTCAAAAGAAAGCAAGAACGAAAGAAAATCAGGAAAAAGAATCCCACAGTAAAAAGGAAAAATGGAGACTGAAATGAGTGACACGGCATGGTGAGGTGTCCTGAGCGACTAGTGGGTCACAAAGTGTGTGTGTGTGTGTGTGTGTGTGTGTACAGCCGCAGCAAGCAACGTTCACAAAGAGGCAGCTGTTCCATTAGCTCCTGCCATTGTGTCTAATTACATCCTGGTCTCTTTAGACGAACACTCACACTCTAAGACGTGCACGTGCGCGTACACACGCACACACAGCATATGTGCATATAAACACACAATCACTCCCTCTCCAGCCAACCAAGAAATCTGTACCATGCACGTTAACAAGGAAGGGAACTTGAAGCAACAGAGCCTGTGTGTGTGTGTGTGTTAATCACAGTGTCATGCACACTCCCTTACAACCCCACCCCCCTCAACACAAGAATACTAGGCAGAGAAATGACACTCAACATCCACTGAGTGCCTGTGTGTGATAGCCAGCATCTCTAACACACACACACACACACACACACACACGCACGCACGCACGCATTCATACACACACACCTCCCCCTGTCTTTGAGGAGGATCTGAGGCTTTGTGAAATACCAAACATACCAGAGAAGCCACATGAGAGAAAAAGGCAGCTTTTGACGAGCCTTAAAACACACACACACACACACACACGCACACACACGAGCGCGCACAACCAACCGCACACGCACACACACTCACACAGTGAGAGAGCTTGCAGTTATCACAGGAATGAGGCTTTTCAAATTCGCACACATAGGCTAAGCTAACATGATGTACCCCAAAGCAGATAGACAAACACTCGCACACACAAAACTGTAAACACAAGCAAAGCAACACACACGCACACACTCAGACTTCCTCCCTAATCAGCTAAATGGTGTAGCATTTGGATAAGAGGCACACCTAAGTCTCCTTGACAATGGAGAGATAGTAGAGCTTACATTGTATTAAAGCAGACAAACTGTACACAAGCATCCTTCAGCCTAGGCACTGCTGCTAACCTGCTGTCTGAATAACACGCCAGCAGAGCTGGGGCGCCAGGCCAACAAAACATACGCGTGTATGCAATGTTTTCTAATGAATTGAGCCAGGTTAGGTCACATTTACAGTATTTATAATAAACTCATGAACAGGTTGGTCACCGAGTGACACACAGAGTGGAATGAATTGATACAAACCAAGAGCACAAAGGCAACAGTGGAGATTTTTCACCTTGGAACGTCACTGTCAGTGTGTAAAACTTTAATTGTACTGCGATCGAGGCGGTGTATCGGCAGTATACAGTCATGTTTGTCACGTCGTTATGTGAATGAAACGGGCACAAATGGAAGTATGCTAACTACGACAACAGGACCAAGATTGTAAGATTTTGAGTATGCGTACGAGACACAGTTGGTGCCCTGTTTTTGCATTAAATCTCAGTGAGTGCAAATACCTATACTGGGTACAGCTGCCGCTTTGCTGTTTTATCGTTAGGTTTTACTTTTACCTTGTTATTATTTCTGTTGCTATGCTGACCCTTCACTGACACTAAATTGACTGTACAGCCATTATTTGTCCTGTGATTGGGGCAAAACGTTCGTAAAGTATGGACGTCGAGGTTTTTGTTCTTTTGTTGGAAAAGTTGGAAAAGGACTTTAAACTGTGGACAGAAAAGGAGTTGTGGGCCTTTCTATCTTTTGTTGCCGATGAGGATGCGATCTGAAAAATGTTTCCCTCCTTTGCTTCAGTTCTGCATATATGCACTCCTTGCCTTGCCTCCTTGCCTTGCCTCCTTGCACTGCCTTGTAGCACTGCCTCAAAGCAACTAGGTCCCCTGGAACAGAACCTGAGCTCCGTGGCACTCACTGCCGTTGTTTGACTGAATAGATCCTTGTTTGTGTTGTTGAAGTTCTCATGTGTGCGTCGCTTTGGATAAAAGCGTCAGCTAAATGCAAATTGTAATTGTAGTTCAGTGGTGTGATGTGCGACGCTTTGAAATCTTTTGGTAAATGTCACATTCTCTCATTTCTACAATCCTAAATGTACTCAAATTGCGGTCTGAATGCAAGCAAACGTTTGATGAAGCAACTCGTAAGTCCTAAAAATACAAACCCGACAACGCTGACCCATGGATGAACCTTTCGGATCCTGACCAAGAGAGTCTCCGAGACCTGATTTCATGGGTTCTGCCTCATTATGACTATGAAATCAACGCAGGCATGTCAGGCATCTGGGGCACAGTGGAATAACAGGGAATACACTTACAAGAAATAAGATTTAGCTCTGAACCTCAAACCCTCATGCGATTGTTTCAGAGGTTGTATAGGAATTAGGACGGAAATTTGACATTTGGACAAAAGTTGTTATATCTGTTATTATGCACTGTTCCTGTCAAATTTGCCAAGAAAAGAAATAAGTTTTAAGATGTTGGCCAGAGAATCGGCTGACGCAGAGTACCATCCGATACAGAGAGAGAAAGAGAGAGAGAGACAAACAGAGAGTGAGGGAGAGAGAGGGCGATATAGGGCAATACATGGATACATGAAGAGCGACCACAGGTTTCTCTCATCTTACACTTCACAGTGAAATGGGAGGAGTTTGCCTTGAGTGACTGTATTACCGCTGCTCTGAGGGCATATTGTCCATTATAGCTCATTAGTTTTCTAAAATGCTATTCATTTTCACTGGGGCGCCCTGCAGTCTAATCCCACTGTGATGAGGAAATGGAGAGCCATACAGGAGTCAGGGGGATGGGTTATGTCATGGGCTAAGACGAAAACACTCACACAAAGCAAATATATCTGCAGACGTACACACACACACACACACACACGCACACAGCTGCACTTGTGCGCTAAAACCCAGAGAAACAAGTACTGTGACATGACCAGAAAAGACAGGTATGAGGTTGGTGACAAGAGTCACACACACACAAACACACATACTTCACCCCCATTTCCATCCCCCAACCCTGATTTATGAGCTCAACCTGGGAGATTGCTTTTCACAAAAGAGGGAGAAACATATACACCAGCTGCCTCTTCAAAGACACACACACACACACGCATACAATGTCATAAACCCATGCCTGCCGTCCGTGTCAAGGTGAAATGGGGAAGGAAAACAAATAGATGTGCTAGTGGCAAGGCAGTGGTCCAGTGAGCAGTGACTTTGGAATAACTGTCGCACACACGCACACACACACAGCCAAATTACTCATTCCTACATTCTGCAAATCAGTAGGACAATAAGGATGCAGCAGCAAAATCCTTATTGCATCTTACTCTGAACAAAATACATTGTTCAAAAAAGTCTAAAGAACATCATTTTATACCTAATAACATCAAAAACAGGAGTGAAACCGCACAAACAGTCCCGCCCTCATTCCAGCGAGCGCACCTTTCTGCTGTTGTTTCGCTACTCCTCATTTTCATTGTTCTCATCCTGGTACAAATCTTGTTCATTTCTGCTTTGTTATGACAGGTACAGTAGAGAGACAGTAGACAGGAAGGACAGGGCAGAGAGAGGGAATGGCATGCAGCAAAGGGCAGAGGTCGGATCCTGCTCTGCTGCGGTATGTGGAATGCACTCTGCCAGGTGAGTCATCGGGGGCACCCAAGACCATATTTACCTCAACACGACAATGACCACATAGCAGAAGTATGACCATGCTAGTGTGCTGAGACCTCTGACTCTTGTTGCTCAGGTTTGACTATCAGTCGTGCGTAGGGCTACCAACTACATCCAAATCGGAAGAGGTCGATCAAAAACCAAAGTACCTCTGTCCCTGGGACTTTGACCTGTTTTGAATCTAGAGCTATGGCTTCCAAGTTAGTGAAAGAAGTTCCTGTGGTGGAATACGGGCCATTTTAAATCACTGTGGGTAAAAGATCCATTCAGCAGGCTTGCCGCCTAACTGTTTCCCTTTAACCCCCCACAGGAACAACCTAATACCCCCGGTGTGTTGATTAATAGCCTCTGTGGAATGGCTGATTCTGTGCGGCTGAAGGAAGAGACACAGATACGCTTCCTTAGCTTTGTTATATATTGTGGTCACTGGTCCATGCATGGGATGAGAGATGAGAGATGTTAAATGATGTGTGATTGGGTGTTTGGTGTCATCTTGTCTGTTTACCTCATTCTGTGTGTGTGTGTGTGTGTGTGTGTGTGTGTGTGTGTGTGTTCTCCAATCATGACA
>OMNV01001031.1:0-11237 GCA_900303265.1 Brotula barbata | reverse complement strand
GCATCCGAGGGTGGGGCCCGCCTCAGTCTCGCATGATTGGCTGCTGGATGGAATTAAGGTGAATGGAACACATGCCCAAGGAGCACGACAGTAACCCATCAGAGGGAGAAGAGAAACGGTAAAGTCCCTCACAAAATCTTTAACTGCATTTTCATCAAGTCTACACACACGTGCATTTACACAGATGTAGCGAGGTCTGTCCAGACAAATATCTGGCAATATGACTTGTTACTGAGTTATTGTCTGCAGTGAATTTGCTTTTTCCTGGCAAGCTTTATTAGTTATAGCTGTTGTTTGTACATTGCTAGGCTATCGTCCTTGCATGCTGGTCAGGCAAATGTTAAATGTATCTTAAGCCTCATCATACATTTCATTCCGACCTACTTTTCTCGCTTTTCTCAACCCCTCCTGCTGCCTGTTTCCCCTCATGTAAACTTATAACCTTCATCGCTGAAAGGAAACAGGCATGTGGCTCTCTGTGCGTGTCGTGTCATTCTGTTACGGTGTTATGAGCTGTGGAGGTTTTCTGAGGACATCAGGAATCCAATGTTTCTTTTTCGCTCCTTCCTTTGATTTTCTGATTCTGGCGCTGCTCTGTTTTTACATCTCCCGTACCCTTTTGACCTTTTCAGACAAGCAAAAGATTGTAGCAGCACCTTCTGCTCTCATTCGCTCGTTTCGTCGTCTGAATTATTTTGAGAAACCTCGTGCGACTCTGGCTGTCGCTCCGTCATACCCAACCCTGTTCCACATCCTCCCTCACCTCACCGTTCTCTGTTTATTTTTTCGCGTCTGTGCTCCTATGAAGCAAATCCAGTTAGTCAGACCTGAACACAAACAAACACACCACTGTTGAAGCCCCTTTTCATTAATGAAAACATAATATTAGTGAAATGGAGCCCCTCTCACAGTGCCGCTGCCAAAGCCCAAAGCACCATTTGCGGTGCGGTTTCTTGAAGGGGTGGAGTTATCAGTCAATCAGCTCTGGCCTTAAGAGAGGAGACCGTCGCTGATCTGTTTTTTACATTTTCCCTCCAAATAATCTCATCATTTCAAGGGGAAATTATCACAGTAGATTCATCAGAATTCACTTCAGTTGATTAAGTCATATGCAGTCATTCAGGTCACCAGTTTATCACAGGGTCAACAAACAACTCAATAACAGTCTCATTCACACCTATGGGCAATTTTGAGACTCCAATTTACCTAAGCTTTTATTTTACTTAACCTTAGGTAAATAAGTAATCAGCCAAATGATTACTATATAATCATTTGGCTAATGCATTAAGCAAGAATTGATTATCTGTGGTGTCTCTACTGCAGCACCAGGTAAAAGTCACCAAATCAACACTTTTATTTGCTTATTTTCTCAACAAAAAGAATTTCAATTGGTGATGTGGGATTTGCCACTTTCACCCTGAGAAGAAAGAGGATCAGTGGAGCACGTGAGGGCAACCTAAAACATGTAACACGTACACCATGTCTTTGAATGTGACTCTTGACCTTTATGTCTGCTCGCTTTCTCATCTTTCCTGTCTGTCCCCATTGCATACATTCAATTACTGCATATCTATATCTACATAAATATCTATCTATATCTATATATATACACATCATATTCAGGTATCTTTTGCCATACTTACGTATGTATGTGTGTGTGTGTATGTGTTAGTGTGTTGCCATGTGGAGGGACTAGCTGGCTGCACAGAATACAGCATCAAATTTCCTTCTACTGTGTCTGCATGTGCTGTATTACAAGGCGTGTAAAGGAAGTCAAGCCACTGGGGCCTGGATGGATTCCTCGGCTAACACGGACACCTGTCAATAGATTTACACTCTGGCGCTGCGGGCAGCAACAGTTGGTGTGGTCATGTGTGCTCATGTGTACATGAGTGGGTGCACAGGCCTGTCCATTTCATTTGATGTGTCCTGTGAGATTGTAAGTCATACATACTGTATTTCTTGGAAAATATGTGAGCCCGTTGTACGTGGGTGTGTATATGTGCATTTTGAGTGAATATAGTATATGGTGGTGCGTGGTGTAATACCTGGCTGAGGTCCTGTGCACTTCAGGGATAATTAAAAGCACAAGGAATTAAGGCCTCCAGCCTCAGATTGGACAAGCTGATGCTTACAGTGGATATCAGCGGACTGCGCGGCATTGACAGTGGATTTAATTAAATCTCCCCCCTCCCTTCAGCGTTTTGTCAGCCTGTTGTTTTGAACTCACTCAGCTCTTTGAAGTGGTGTTATGGTTACCAACCAGCAGACAGAGAACAGAGGAGCTGCCCTCTACCTATGGAACAGACACCTGCCAAACATCTGCTTGACCGTTTTCAGATGTTTTGCATGAATTCATTACGTGTCAAGGATACAAATGGAACAATCCATTTTTGGAAGGCTTTTGAGCTTATACAACACTGCAGATTGTTTCATGTTATTTTTCTTTTCACATAAGAACACTGTGATTCATACTTTGGCGTGGTTGCTCATTTGGCTACGTAGATCCTTCGCTGCAGTTTATGTCAAATGTGAATGGATGTTCTGTCAGGAAGTCTGTTTACGTCACGCCCCCCACCACAGCTGATGCAAGGTTGCTTAGATGTATTGCGTTTACGGTTAAAAGGCCTTCCAACTTGGGGATTGTGTGTGCAGCGATGCCTGCTGTTGATGTGCTGCAGAAAGGTCCTTTCTTTGTATCTGGGAGTTTCTATATTTACATTTAGGTGAGCAGATCATGTTGCCAGGTTAATTGCTGGTTCAGAGCTTTGTTCGGGTGCTCTCTGTTGATGTTTTAGCCATAAACACTATGACAGTCCATTTAAATTACTGCATCGCTTAGTGTCCTATTTGTCGGCACAGCGAATCAAACATAGCATCTGCATATAATAGCATATTTTCTCCTCATATTTCTTGTGTATTCAGCACACACGTGAGCCTGGTTCCTTATCTGCAAACGGGTTGGAGACGGCTCAAGATATCACATTGCACTATCTGTGTTGGGAAATGCATCCAATTCAGGGCTGTGGAGCAGTTAATCATGCAATTCTCACCAAATATGACCATTCCACTGACTTTAATGGCAAAAAGTCTAAAAACATCCACACGACACTACCATTAAAAAGGAAAATATTTGCATCTTGATACAATCTGCGGGGGAGAACGGGATTGGTCTCCAAGGCAAATATTCCAGATTTGTGTAAAAGCAAGCACCTGGCCTGACACCACCTCTGACATTGTAAGTCAGGCCTTACTGTATTTTACAGCCTCCTCACAGCAGCTTCTATGTCCCCATGTTAATGAGATTCTTTCTCCTGTTACTCCATTGTACATCTCTGGTGCAACTCAATTCTCTAGAGACGTAAACAAGTTGTGGACCCAGAGTCCTCTTGACGGGATAAGCTCTGTTTCGTGTTTCGTTCTGTGGATTTCGTGACTTGTGAAGTTATTGGTTCATTTTACATGTGAGATTTAATTATCGTGATGGTTGTGCAGGCTGTGCAGCTCTGTATTTGACATTCAAACTGAAATCCTTGTTCCCGTCACAAGATTAAGGTTGTTTGTGTAATACGTGCAGCATATATATGTAGCGATGAGTCAATATGTGTTACACAGAGTAAAAACTGGGAGAGGTGTTGATTCTCCGCTGGTGTTTATGAGTCATGTACAAGCACCAGGTGCGCTGTATTAGGTGCACATAGCGAAACAGTAATTTGAAACAGCTGTCTTTTGTATAAAAATGATACAATTTTTTATTTTTAAAAAGGGTACGAAGAGAAGGTGCGTTCGGTGTCCATGCAGGGGTACATCATCGCACGCACACCCATCTCACACACGTATTTGTCTGTGTGTGAAGGGTAGGGCCAGCGTAGTCCTCTACTAATCAATGTAATGACTCAAGTACTGTCAATTTGCTCCTCCAGGATTCTCAACAAGATTCTGAACAGTTGTGACATTTCCTTTTATTGACAGTGAATTATTGGTTTCTAAGGTGAAATAAGGAGAGCATCAACACAAACACAGGAATCTGATCATCCCCGTATCGCTGCTACGTCCGGGTCATCTGATAAAGTAACGGTGACCAAGGATAGCTGAACTGTTAAAAGGATAACACACGGCTCTGTGCTTCCCTAGTCCACTGCATTGTATGTTTCCTTTAAAATGATCAAACCAACAAAGATACATATGCAAAATGCTGAAACGCTATCGCAAAGCACTTTAGGCAGGCACAGATCTGAAACATTTGCGTTTGACATTTCTTACTAATCACCATCATAACACCAAGCAGCTTAGTGTTTAATCAGCCTGTGTTAATTGAATGATAATGAATAATAAAACCTTACATTGTTTAAAAGGTAACAAATTCACTCCCCTCATCTACTTTTATTACTTGTACTATTTCTCATTCTCTCATTTCCAGTCGGGTAGCCTTTAGTAAAGGTTTTTGAATCTGCTAGTCACTGTACATACTGTGCTGCATGCTGTGTGTTTAGCTGTATGTTTATTATTAGTTATATGTGGTTTACTATACACTTCAGTATATTTGAATAGAGGGAGTTGTCTGGTTCTCAGACTGCGGAATGCTGTCCCTTTCTAGCTTAGCCTGTAATTTAGACAATGGTGGGACATATGAGGGAACACAGTGTCTATTAGGACTTGTGATGTATAGGATGAGATAGAGCCAGCTGAAGGCTTGTAGCATGCATGATAAACAATAAGCTACTGTGCGCTCTAAACATAGGACAGGGGCCGTCATTCATTGGCTGTTATGGAGATGATCCTCTGGGCTATTATGAGCGTATTTGTATTGTTCTGTCTGTTGAAGGCGTGTGTACATCAAAGCAGGTGTTTGCCAGAACATCATTTTTCAGTTAAGTGTACCAGCGTCAACTTTGCATTGCTGCAGTTGCTCAACTGGTTGTACATCCAACGCGATACTCCTTTATATCATGTTTCTTTGGTCTTATGGAAACATATACTGTCTCAAATATAGCTGAGTCCCTATAATTACTGTGTAACATGGCAGCCTGGCTGATTGCTGTACCTGTTCGATGCACTCAGAGCCGGTGTTACAGGTAGATATACTGGCAGGGTTCCAATTAAGATCGACTGGGTGATACTATAAGGAGAGAGAGAAAAGTCCCACGGATTGGACGAAGTGTGGGGGGGGAGAGAGAGTACGAGGGTAAGCAGGGTGTGTATTCGAGTGTGTTCTAAGTCAGCAAGCTAAACATAGCACAACTGGTAGAGACATCAGGGCGTAGTAGACCTGGACTCAGCCCGTCTATCTGTGTTTCTGAGTGAAGGCTGAGGAGCAGCCAGACAGCTACATCTCCAACTTCGGCCGGCTCTACTTCTACCATGCATATTTTACACTCTCCATACGTCATCAGGTCAGCATTGTAAGTCTTTTACATGTCATCTTTCATGTTTTTGACATTTTCTCTTCTTGGGTCTTAGCATGCCACGAGGAGAGTACAAGCTCTACACTCATAACTAATACGCGATAGAAGTACAATCGTTGCTCTCACATTTCAACTTGTGCTTCGTACGCGTCTGTTCCCTGGGTTGTTGTGGGGGACATGGGGAATGTACATGCTCATTTTCTGTGGTTTGGTCTCCCGTTGCTGTGGTGGACACAGAAAAGCACAGTTTTTGGTATCGTACATATTTAGCAGTGTGTTGCAATATGTACCCAGGCAGAGTTTAAGCTGAAAACTGAAAAGACTCTGGTATGTTTGTGCCGCTCATAGCGATGTGCCCAGACCTGCAGTGTTTAAATGATTTTCAATTATACATGAAGTTTTCATACGAGACCACTTGTAAGTGCAGTTTTGTGCACCCAAATTATTTGTTTTTGTTTATTGTGCAGCTACAGTGCTGCATCAAAGCATCTTTTAAACCAGACATGAAAGCTGAAACATACCCTTCGTTATTGTGTCAGCAGTAACATTTGAGTATTTTTCTGTGGTTATCACTGCCGAATACATCTTAGGACTTGACTTGACTTGACTTGACTTGACTTTGTTTAGTAAGTTGTCTATCCACTTTTTTTTATGGATATATTATTTTAGGATACCTTTATACAGCACTTCACATTTCATTTTGTTTGGCTCGTCGAACCGGTGTTTTCCCTTATGTTGTCCGCAAACAATTCATCTGAAACCTTTGTGATTGCAACCAAGTTTAATGGGTTTCTTTGAATCTTCTGTATCTTATTGACCATGACTCTATCATGTTGACTGATTTATTTTGTTGAATTCCTTCTTGCACAACAGGCTTATATTCCCAGAGCGGATTTGGGTATGCTCCAAAAAATCAAGCCTGCAGCATGAGTATCTTAAGTATTTTTGATGCATAGCAAGGAGGACCCAGATGCAGAGAAATATTCTCAACATTTTCCATGGTTCAAATAACAAATATAGAGGATTGTGCACTTCGAATCTGCTACTTCTCAGGTCATCGTACTCCAAAATGAATAGTTACACTCACCTCAATGAAGAGTCTCCTCTGTCCGTTTCATGAGAGCATATCAAGCGAGGATAAACACTATTGAGGCTTCTGTCAAGAGTGCTAAGCTGTCTTTGGCTGTGAGGGTGCTAATGTTTTCATTAGTGCTTTTGAGGAATTGACCAGATTTAAGAGTGGGTTATAGGAGGATCGTAGTCAGAGAGCCGGTTTATATAATTGTACTCTCGCTGCGTGCCATCAAAACATGTGCTTGGAAACTGAACACTTATATCTCCTGTGGAGGAAAGCAACACTTTCCTTCGTGTGACAAATTGTGGTGTTGTTGATGGAGAGTCAGCGACGAGGATGCAAGATCACATGTGCAGAATGTCAAAAAAACTAGAAACGACAGGCAGAAAGAGGCTGTTTCCTTAACTTCATGCTGCCTCACGGGAGGAATGAACTGACAGGTATCAGTTTGATGGCTGTCAACATCAGGGGCTTCTGACGTGGAAACCAGCTGTCAGAGAGAGAGATATTTATGTTTTAATGGTCACTGACACTCGGGGACACTATGATATTGTTTTTATGATGCTCTGGCAAGCCCCCTCTTTTTTTATTAGCCTATTGACACTTTATGTTTAAAGTGAGCAAAACATTTCTAGTGCTATTTTGTCTGTTATCCAAGCAATAACCAAAGAAAGATCTGAAGGGACGTTCTCGAGCTCAGCCTCACCAAGCTCAATTATCACATCTGATGTCATGTTTCAAGTGGTTTTATGTCACATATCTTGCTTTTATGTCGACTTTGTGTTATTAGGGTGGCTCCAACAGTGGCAACAAATCAGGACAAATGACACTTTAAATCAGCTGGCTGTTTAAAGGTAGAATCTGACGCCTTGTTATACTATTGTTGGATTCTGAAAAGGGCATGACAATAACAACACGGTAATTTAAAACAAGGTAAAATGTCAAGGACGTGTAAGTTGGTATTTAGACTTTGTTACAGTAATTGTCTCTTTTCAGAACTAAAGAGGTAATTGGTATGTTTCCCAGGTGCAAGGATTGTTTGCAAGTGTGAAATATATAAATATCTCTGCCAGTAATAGAAGAGAGAACTCATTCGCCCATTTATAATACAATAACAGAACATGTGTTCTGTGTAATGCTCCAGAAGCTTTGCATAAAACCGACTTGTCACTTTATAAGGACAACAATGATCTGTGTTTGCATGCCCAAATCCTCATCTACAATCCGAACAGAGGTAAAGAGTTTAGTCTGGTTTTGTGTTTACGTGCAACATAAATGCCAGGAAGATTAGAGTTTTCATCGATGACATGACACATCCTGTATACCTCTGGTAGATAGATAGATGTTCTGATCCGTAGTACATCCATCAGTATAATCCAGATTTTGCTGTAATAAAGACTAAACCTCGATTAGTGAGAGAGTGAAACCTAAAGCCCCATATTGTATCTTAACAGAGTGTGGCCATGTTTTATTTATGGGGCTATAATGGAGTCCTGCTCCCTCTCCTGGAGATGGTATTAAAGAGCTCTGGTCTGGGAGGAAAGCTGGGGGCTTATCAGGACTGTCTGAGAGCAGAGAGCTTGGCTCTGGGGAGTCTACACATCCCACTTTTACAGCATTACCAGGAAGCAATCATGACTCTCCCTCACCTTCTCTCTCTCTCTCTCTCTCTCTGTCTCTGTCTCCTTTCAGAATTGTTTTCCCCCCTCTTCCTTACTCTCCACTTCTCAGTCTTTGTGCTTTCAACATTCCCTGCGGAGCAGGCAGGTCCTGTCAGTGATCTGTATGATTTTCACATATGTGTCAGCAGTGCGGTCGTGGGAGTGCGTCTGTGCCTGAGTCCATGCGTTCAATTAATCTTTATGTGTGCACAGTCGATGTGCATGTGGGTGTGTGTACGTTAATTTGTAGTATATGAAGGCTAAAGGGCAGGTACTTCTGCTTTTACAGACAGACGCAGTGGGCAGATTTACTTTTGCAAGACAGACATATTTATTAGTCACAGCATTCACAACATAATCTGTGGATTATCTGGAGTATCCATGTCATGATTTCTGTAGAGAGACATTTTGTGTTACGGGATAGTTCCTCAGTGTCAAGATACTGTTTAATTCCTGCTTCTTGTTTATTTTGAGAAGGTTTTGGCTGTACCTCAGTTGACATTGGCTCTCGAGCAGTAAAGGTAATTGCGTGGTGCTTCCTAGCTTCATACAAGTATCAAAATGCTGCTACGGTTTCTGGTCACATGTTCATTTCCGCCCAGTACTGTATATATATGTGTATATATATATACTGTATGTGTGGATGGAAGCCTTCGTTTTCACTCTGTCATTACGGGGGTTTCACTTGTGCTCCTTCATAATTAACGAGTCAAACATTGATCAAAACAGTTCATTTAGCAGGTTTGATTGCAATCACCTACAAACTCTCACCCAAGCTGCTGTTTTTGGACGGGTCGCTGAGTTTTTTGCATACCATCACCATATCAATGTCCTAATGCACACAGTTACTGTTTTTGATTCATTGAGAGGAAACCCTCAAATGTTGTCTGCCAAATTCAGCCACAGAACCGCTTGTTGCAACAGTTGATCCTTTCACTTAAGTGTCATGGGTAAATGCTTAATTGTTGGTCTAGATCGCTTTATTTGGCCTTTGTTAGCAAGTAATGTGTCAGGGAAACCAAACTCAGCACCAGCTGAGTTTTTAGCTTTATCAAGATCTGTTTTGCTTTAAAAGTATGGCTTCCAGTGTATTTTCATATTTGGATTAATTAGTTTTTGCATTTGTAATAATATTATTTGAGAACCAAATGCTTGGCTAGCAGGATGAGTGCCCGAAGGTCCAGAAGGTTCAAACAAGGACAGAAAAGTCTCTGAATTGTACGGATGCTGTAAAAGTTTTTACACTACCTGCTTCATTGTATTCGCAAAAGTGTTTACATGCACTGTAATTCTATCCATCTCTTTCATTCTTTTTCCCAGGTGGCTCAATGGCCCGAAGAGGAAGAGGAAGAACAGCCAATGTTCAGTGAAGAGTATGACCGGTGAGTAGCTGATTCTTAATGTTTGGATGGAGCGCAGATTCTGTAAAGTTGCTGAAGATACCAAAAAGTTCACATTCTTACCTCAGGTGGCACAAGTAACTCCTTTAGTTAAAAATAAATGCTCGGCAGACGCATACAACCATTTGTTTTGACAAAATGCTTCCCTGGCATGTTGTTTCATTATATTTGATATATTTTTGTAATCTTTGAATCTTCAAAAACAATCACTGTTGCTGTCAGTCACGCTGGCAGCAAATGCGAGCTGCACAGACGCAAGTGGTACATTCGTCACTGCCACTGCGAGCATTTTACACTTTGTCACCCTACAAGGAGAGAAAGTAAAACATCCTGACATCTGTCATCAATAAACAAAAGCCGTGTGCTTTGCCTGCTTTCTTGTCCGACGCAGCGTTCTGTCTGACTGACAGACCCAAATCCTGTGAATTGAAGTAGGAGTGAAAAAGGAGAGGGAGAAATTGAGACAGATTGAGGATCACAGCAGAGAAAATCTGGATGGTTGGTATAACCTCTGTAAAGTAAATGTGCGGATAACCGCTGATAACGTCTCCTGAGTGACCAATGAGGGGCCCCCATAAGTCTTCCCTCCCAGCAGGCTTGGTGCCAGCCTCTGTCTGTCTGCAGAAAGTTCGTACCATATGCTACCTGTGTGATCCATTTAAACAGGGAAAGTATGACAGTATGTCTCCGTGAGGGCAGGTCAGTGGATTGGTCGTCTGGGATGGAATTACAAGCAGCATAATGATGTCAGCGTTTACCAATGGGACCCTTAACAAAACAAAACTTTGCAGATGGATAACTTTGTTTTCTGCCACAGCCTTTCCAAAAGAACACAGCACAACCACAAACCTCCAATGAGTGACATAAGGGGACTTATTTCACTTATTTTTTTCCTTGTTCTTATTATTTTGAAAATCACATCGAGTCTCTTTTCCCCTTTCTTGCCGCAACTCCACTGTGCACGATGAGTTTAATCTATTCCTATAGGAGAAAAGTTTTGTAACTTTGACGATGTTCGCCACATCCTCCCTGACCTAGACTATAAAAATGAGACAAAATAAGAAGTTTCCATTTAAACTGAATGTTTACTGGGATGGAGATAAAGTTGATTGCTCTCAGAGAGCCTTGTCACACAATCATTTCAGCTCACGACATTTGGCTGTTGCTGTTATAATGTAAATAATTTTGTGCAGACTCTCCAAAAATACCTAATGACGCTCTGACACGCTGGCTCTCTGCTGATTAAAGAGTAGTTATTACACTTCTCAGTGTGTTATCGAAATTCATCAGCGTGTGTGTGTGTGTGTGTGTGTGATGATGTCGGTCAGTGTTATGACTTCGTCAGCAGAACACAAACAGGCTGTATGCAGCAAATGTACTCTTCAAAAATCCATGCTCCATTTAAAAAAGGTAATGCCTTATATTCTGATAGAAAACAGGCCACACAGAGCCATTTTTAATCCAAAAGATGGACAATTTTAGAATTTGAATTACAGCTGGTTGGCCTTTTTCTCTGCCAGTTGTGGAAGGGGCACCACCCACAGCAGTGGTGGGCACATTTCTACTGTAGAGGTTGTCTTACAGTTGTCTTACTGTCTCCAGCCTGGCATCTGTATTTGTGTCTTGTCCTCTAATGTGGGCTCAAATGTCTTTTGGTCCCCCGAAAACAAAACGGCGCTATTGTCATGAAAGGACA
>OMNV01001030.1:15097-50948 GCA_900303265.1 Brotula barbata | reverse complement strand
CCCCCCCCTTCCCACATTCCCCCCTTTTTCTCTGAATCATCAACACGCGCGCCGCTGCTGATAAATTAGACGAAAGGTTGAGAAAACGTATGATTAAGTAAA
The DNA here is from genome assembly GCA_900303265.1 of Brotula barbata. Classification (NCBI taxonomy): domain Eukaryota; kingdom Metazoa; phylum Chordata; class Actinopteri; order Ophidiiformes; family Ophidiidae; genus Brotula; species Brotula barbata. Next base: position 50,846 of record OMNV01001030.1, on the reverse strand, counting down.
GCTAATGAAGGCTGAAAGTGATCTCAAACACGGTAACTGTAGAGGGGAAGTCTGGGAGAGAACATGAAGGCTGGGACGAGGGGGGAAAAAAACGACGGATATTTTTTCCCTCGTTTCTGCTTCTGCTGCTATTTCCAAAAAGTCCTTTCAGTGTGCGGTGACAAACATAACCCGACTGACTGCTGGAAAAATAAATCATACTTTCATGTGAAGACAAATGCCTTACCCATTGGGAGTAGCCTGAGGCTGTAGTCATAATGGCCTCTCTCTCTCTCTGTGTTTCTCTCTGTTTCTCTCTCTCTCTCTGTGGGTGCAGGGAGTTTCCCTGCTCTGGCTGTAAACGTCCACCCAAACTTGCCTTGGTGGATCACAGTTTGTTCGATACAGAATATTTTGTTATATTTAGTCGAGAAATTTAGGCAAAACTGCTGCACAACTCGCATTTCTACACAAATATAAAGAGGCTCTTTTTCTTTTTTTTTCTTGAGATTATGAATGAGCAATTCAGCAAAGGGCCAAAGTCGGAATCAAACCTGCATCCCTGCGGTGGTACGCACTCAGCCACTGTATCGCCGAAGCTCTGTGTACTCTTTATATAAAAATGTATAAACAAAAATGAAACAAAGGAAAAATTTTTAATGAGAAAGGAAAGAAGAGAAGAAAGAGAAAGAAACGGGCCTTGAAGTCACACTGAGGACAAAGTTTGACCGTAAACCTCAAACTTTTCTGTTTCCTCCGTGCGTGGCAGAGAGTTCGTACTCATGTGTGAACCTTCAAACGCTTGGATTTCCTAAAAGAGTAAACCCAACACGGTTCGCCCCGGCTCGGACTCGGCGGTGGCTCGGCGCGGCCCAGGCCAGCTGCAGAAGTCTGTCTCCTCTCCTCTCTCTCTCTCCCTCTCTCTCTCTCTCCCTCTCTCCCTCTCTCTCTCCGTGTGCTCTCAGTGCTATCAGGTTGCCACTCCTCCTGCTGCAGCCCATTACACAGGCCTCTTTATGCTGCGCTAAAAGCTGCTCATGTTCAAACACTCCAGGGAAAAGCTCCTTAAAACATGTCAGGATGAGAGGCCCTGTCTGGTAAAATATTAATAGGGAGTTAATTGGTTGTTAATGGACTGGTGCTTGGGTAGGAATCGCCCTCCATTAGCTGGGCCACAGAAACAACCCATTCAGAGGTGTCATCTTACCACCTACTCAATCTAATTGTTTTCCGGTCACTGTAACCTGGTGTTAAAGTCATTATTTCTGTCTGATTGTGATCGGAGGTCCTGCTCTCGTTATTGTACGCGGCTCCAATCACATTTCCTGCTGCGCTGGCTTCTGTGGGCGTTTTGACGTTTGAGTGAAAGCTTCGGTCAGACTTCGGTCCGGTGTTCACCGCTGACATCCGGATGTTGCCTTCATCTATTTATAGTTTAACTTCACCTCAGACTGTTATTTCGGTTGATTTCTTGGATTGTTAGCAAGATTGTAAAAGTAAGAGATGAATTTTGATGAATCTTGATGCTTGCTGAAGCGATCTTGCTGCAGTTTTAGTATTTTTGTGTTGCTTTTCATGTTGTTTACAGTCAAACTGGGTCATCGACGTGCTTTTTGTTTTGTAAGTTGTAGCCATCTGGATATATTTGTTGTTCATTTATCTGTCCAACAAACCTTTGAATGGATTCATGCTGCTATTTCTTATACTTTTCAAAGATAGATATGCTAAAAAAAAAGTATATTTCATAAATCTAAGTTGAACTGAGGTAAAATCTGTTTTCTTTGGGTACGATTTCTCAAGTCCAGTCAAGTTTATTTGTGTAGCCCAGTGTCATTATGACAACAACAGTTCCCGACCCAGCCAAGAGCTCTGTGAAGCTGAGGAAAAATTCCCCCCAAAACAGTTAAAATAAAGTAAAAAAAAAAAGGGAGAAACCTCCACGTTTGTCTCTCAGCTTGGTCACGTTACGGGCCGACATGGATTAAACTGCAAACTGATGTGAGAAGGCACACGGAAACGTAGAAATCCATGGCAAAATACTGAGGAACATCTTACAGAAAAGCACTCTCTGAGACCATGGTGAACATATTTATACGTAACTAAACTAATAACTAAATATAGAGCAGCCTTTAGTGCCCTGTTTCATGGATCCATAGGGTCCCATTCTATAGTCTACAGACCTGAAAAGGGAACATTGAATATCCTTAGAACCCTATAACTTACAAAAACAAACAATAATGATGATAATAATAATAATAAGTGATCTGGAAAAGTGGAAGTTTGTAAAATAACTTAAATCCGGAGGAGGATCCATACAATGTATTAAGGGATTCCTTAACTTCCTCTCATACTTTTCATCAAAAACAAACCATAAATCGGACTGAAAACAATCATGTATATTAATCCCACGCTGGCCCGTCTATACGAACAAACAAAAACACACAAAAGTCTAATTTATAGCGGAGTTGATGCTGTTTCAGTAGCATGTAAGCAATTTTGACACATCTTTAACCGTTACAGATCCAGATCCATAAAATGTTTGTTATGGTATATATGTTATTAGAACAAAGCTTGTACAGCTTGGTTGCATGTCTGCGCTCTAATGAGTCCCTTCTAGTTTGTTCTGTGTGATCAACACTCACTTAAAGAGAAGCTGAAACTCCTTTTGTTGATCTTTTCTTGATTAACGCATAAGGAAACAGTTTGAACTTTGTTGTTTGCGGCCACTGTGTTTGTGCTTTCTGCGGTTGTTGTTATCCAGCAGGGGGAAAAAAAATCCCCCTTCTGCTCGAGTAGGCATGTAATATTGATGCAGAGCAGACTCAGAGAAACACAGAAATGAAATGGAATCCAAACTAAGTTCAAATGTCGACGTCAACGCATGCATTTTTGATCACTGCAAACCTGCAAGACGCCATTCCTTTTAGAGAACGCCACAGGGGCATGTGGAGCGGGGAATATATTTAGATATAAGTGATATTTCAACGTGTCTTTCAAACCCAACGTGGTTCGGCTCCGATTCATTTATGAGACAGACAAATACTTGTTGAAAGAGCTTGTTCAGGAAATGGCTCTTAAATGGCGGTGTGGAAGTTACACAGAGACTGCTTTTTACAGTTTGGGCTCTAAATGCACCGTGTAACGAAAATAAACCAACTTTCAGAGTCATGTATTCTTCTCCATGCATACACAGACATAAACGTATGGATGTCCCAGCACTACCGCCGGGTTTATGGGTAGAATCAAATAGCAAAAAGGCTGATCTGGTCTAAAATATAATAATCCTCCAAATCACATCTGAAGTTTTTACAATTCAACCTCGGATTCTGCTTTGAGGGGCATTTCTTCTTTATTTTGTGGGCGACTCTAATGCAGTGAACTCCCTTCTCCTGTGATGTCAACCATCCAATGGCAACCTTGTTAAAACACTGAGCAATTCGGAGTCCAATTACATTACAAAGCAAAAGTCAATGGATCCAACAGATGTTCCACTGTCATATTACTGTTCTTAATTTAACCGCTGCAGCACCCACAGCAGCCACTAGATGGTGCTGAGACACAGGCGTCGGTGTCAGAGCAGCTGACGTAGCAGCTCCACGCAGGATAAAAAGATTAAAGGAATCAGGGCTGTGATGAGCTCTGCTTTCCTGCTGTGATCCATTACCTGACCGAGTGGAGAGTGAGAGAATGCTGAAGAGAGCTAATGTACTTTTACAAAAGACCGGTGTGTGTGTGTGTGTGTGTGTCCAGAGGAGAAATGAAAGATCTGTTTCTAAAATGACTCAGAGAAAACCTAAAAAAAAGTGCCTATATTATCTGTAAGGCATGACAGTGCACTCGAATGAGAGTCGTTATTACCAAAATATACACTCATGCATTCAATTTATTACATATTAAGCTGGATATGTTGCAACAAATAGACAGATTCTTGGCTTGACCTTTAGCAAAAACAAAACTCTTTAACTGCCACAAGCTGCAGCTGCAATCAATACACAGTGGAACACTTGCAGAGAACACTTTAAGAAAGTACAACAGTAGAAAACTTACAACAGTATGAAACGTCTACTCCGGGGAAAAAAGTGCTTCACAGTAAAGTATTACAACCCGAAAACATAAAATGAAAAATATTTACCCATCACGTTCTCTCAGTAGGCAATTTATTCAGTCATAGTTTTAGACGTCATCAGTTTTTAATATTGCAAAGAATTTTCCTGGAAACAATCATTCAAAATTCCACAAGAGATTCACCTCCTTGTCCCTGTAAACGCTGGTCAATTAATTTGTAACTGAGCGCACTGTAAAGCAAACAGTGCAGCACTTTTTCAAGGACTTTGGATAAATGAGACAGGAATTTTCACATAGGTCACCCATTAAGAAACGAGTGTACCATGAATGAAAAGCAAAACAAATCCCAGAATCTCTCCATGTAACTCATTAAAAGTCCTAAAATCCATTAAAGCAACATTCCACCTATTTTTATTCTCTTATCCTTTATTACAATCTACCGTGAAAACTGGATGAATTGAAGAAGGCACGTAACATTAAATGTAAAGCTGTGTCATTTTTAATGTCCCTTTAAACTCTCTTTATTCGAGACCTCTTACTTTTCTTCTTCTTTTTTTTGCTTCCTGGTATTTTTGTTGTCTTTGGATATTTTTACTAGAATTTAGAGTAGAATCCGATTGAAGATGAGCCCTTGGTCACCAGACTTTCTGAGGTTCAGACTTTTCCCGGGCCCAGTGTTTCTATGGATGAGAGCTGTCAAAACTCTCCCTTTATGTCTCTGGGTGAGACACTTTCATTTCTTAGCATGCATACCACAGTTCATTAGCTGTCAGTCAAATATTTCCTTCAGCCCAGGTGCGTACAGCTCATTGTGAAGCCAGAAACTATCATAAATGTACAGGTGAACTACGCGGATGTCGACTCTGAAAGTGTTTCTTTTTTTTTTCTTCCTGTTGTACCTCTTGATATATCTAGAAGCAGCACACCAAATGCAGCTGGGATTTGCTAATTTTAGTCTGAAAGATGTTTCACCTGCGTCAGGTCTGAACTGATGATGTCGCCTGACCCGAATGACCGAGCATCCTGGAGGATATGGCTCTCCAAATGAAAAATGGCCGTGCTGTCAAGTAGGTGGATGAAGAGTTGAAAGGTCTGCCTGCCCGGGGGTTGGACGTGGAGGAATGCATGCTAGAAAGTGTTTAATTTGTGTTAATCATATTGATGTCTGTGATATAGAGAAGTGACAGGAAGAAAAGCAGAGTGTGTTACTACATTACAGTGGAGTAAAAGAATGTACAGTGTTCCCTTCTGTAAATATCCACCCATGTGCTGCACTGTCACCCCGTGAGTAAAGTGAGGCCTCTGCTTCTTTCACCTCAGACAGAAACCCTCAAGGCCTTTCAGCTTCACCAGAAATGGACCGAGCACTGGGTGCCAGAGCTCAAGTAACACCAAAAACAGGCCATCCTCTAAGCCGGATTGTGGAAAAGGATGGGCTTGACCACGCCTGTGAGGATCTTGGGCACGTGAACGCTTACTATCTCCGAGATCATCTCTGGGAAGTTGACACGTGTCTGCAGAGACTGAGCCTGGATGAAGAGATCATAGGTGAACTGGTGCAACTTCCTCACAATCTGAGAGAGAGAGAAGGAGAGAGAGAGAGAGAAGGAGAGAGAGATGTGTCATTATTAATTCCAAAGATAATACATTTCAAAGTGCAAACCATATAAGTCTTTGAATAAGAGCCTTAAGAGGCAAATTAAAAGATGACACGTATTGTGCCAGCCACAGATCCACTCTCTAAAGCCTGGAGGACTGAGGCTTCATCAGCTCTGTTCTTCAGTCTAAAGGGCCCTATCAGGCCATCCCTGGCTGTCCTCCAGCTCTAAAGGCATTAGAAGTTCTAAAATGTGGCTTGGAGACACACAAAGCCGAGCTTTAAAGGCTAAATCCACACTGAAAGACATAAGGCAGAAAAGTGCTGCCGCTCTGCTCTGAGGGTGGAAACTTTTAAGCCTGCTGCACTCCTGGCCACGTCTCAATCGATGATGCGTTTCCTATCAGCTGTGAACTTTCTGCCATTCATCATCTTCATTACGGATCTACCCTTTAAAAGCACTTAGTAAGGACAAATGGAAAAGTAATGAGCAGGGCACTAATAAGACTGCACACCTCCAGCAAGGATGAAACAAAGATGTCGTCTTCTGTTATTAGATTTTTAAAGACTGATCCCACATGCCAGGGATGAAATTTGTCCTCTGCAGACAAAGGACAAGAATTTGCGTGGTGATCGCCTTCTGATCAAAGGGTTGCTGGTTCAATACCCTGCTCGTCCGTGTCGAAGGTTCCTGAGCGAGACCCTAACCGACCTCGCGTGGTTACCTGGGCTGTCGGTGTGTGAATGTGTGTGTGAATAGGGTGAATGTGAGGCAAACATTGTAAAGCGCTTTGGATAAAAGCGCTGCAGTAATGCAGTCCATTTATCATTTTCACAGCGCAAACCACTGTTCCACCTCCACGTTGTCCTCCAGGGACAGCAAGAACAACTACAATAACAAGAATTTATTCATCATAGAGAACTACAGTTTACAGAGTAAAAATACAGAGAAAAACCTATCTCACAAACTTAAGGAATTATGAGATCAATATGCTTCAATGGGTTCTGAGATGTAAGATGAGTGATTTTCGTCCAACGCCCTCTTTATTCCATAAATAGAATCCCACATGGAGAATTCTAGAGACTCTGCTGTGATGTAGAAATTCTACCACAAGAGGGCGACACCTTCTCTGCCTCTCTCCAGTGAGTTGGTACAGAGTTTAGCTCTGGTTGTTAGTAGGAAAATAGGAAGATTCCACCCAGTCTAGAGCCGCGTCCTGGGTCTTCATGTGAGACGAGGGAAGTGTGAGTGTCTGTTAGTGGAAACGGTGCATCAATTAAAAATGAGAAGTAATGGCTGACTGAGCTGCTTGGCGTGAAATGATCAAAGATCCTACTGCAGCGAGTTAATTATAATTCAGTGTTTTGTTGCGGGCCACGCACAGTAATTGTCAGCTGTACTTTGATCCCTGGACGGCCCTGAGTGGTAACATATCACTTATATCCCTGTTGAGAGCGTCAGCACGGAGGGTTTTTGTTTTTTTGTTTTTTTAGTGTATGTTTTTTTTTGTTTTTTTTTTTGTTAAGTGGAGCTGGCTGTATTACCGGCTGGAGGTAGTCCAGCAGCTGTGTGAGCTGAAACATTCTCTGCATACGGGTGGTCTCGCCGTGGTGGCTGGCCAAGCGGTCCAGCTCCTTGATGTAGGAGGTCCGCAGTTCATCAAAACAACGCTGGCTCTTCAGGCCCTCCACTGGCACTGTGACCACAAAGCCAGAACACAACATAAATCCCTGCCAACTCCATCCATCCCATCAATGTTCTGAGGCTCTAAGGTTACACTCCATTATTGTCATACTGCTTTTGCTGAGTTGACGTTCAGCTTTCTATTGGACTCACTGATGCTGAACAGGACCAAGGCCTTCATGCAGAGGAACTCCTCCGGGGTGACTTTCAGTACATAGAACCTCTGGGACAGCAGCCTCATCCTCACGCAGTGTTCATACATGCTGGACACCTGCATCCGATGGCTGCGGGGAAAGGGATGGAGAGACAGCGAGACAGAAGAGGAGAAGATGGATCAGGTTTGACAAAAGGGAGAAGGGAGTGTCCAAAAGAGGGTCAAGCAGAGGGAAAAGGGGAAGGCGGGACGACGCTTAATGGCAGCGGAAATGAGAGCAGCGAGAAGAGGGAAATGCATCAGAGGTGAGAAAAATGAGAGAGACAGATAATGAAAAGGAGAACGACATAGAGGCAGAGAAAATGAGGGTCAGCAACAAGGGCAGGCGGATCCATTACCATGCAGGTCAGTGACAGCCAGCCAGAGCCACGGAGGTCTGAGGCAGAGAGAATGACTGTTTTCCTAATGTTACGCGAAGGGAAGGCTGCCCCGCGCGCTGGAAGTCTCCAGACGTTTTTCTGATAGGAGGAGGTCGGATTGATCTTGATGTTTGTCGTGTAACCGCGTGTGATGTTTTAAAGGCACGGCGAAAAAGAGCGATGTTCGAGTGTCACAAACATTTGGATAACGGCCGGACGAGGCGAATCAGAATCAATCAAAGTCAGAAAAACGCCTTCATTTGCATCTGGCAGCCGCTTCATCCGAGTAGATTTATCTGTTCGGCTCGGTGCGGCTACAGCCCTGAAGTTTTTGGACAATGAGGATGATTTTGCAATGATGGAAAATCGAAGAAGTCATGGGAGGGGATTCCTCTGTGGATGAGTGTGACCTTACAGGATTGAAACTGAGTTTATAGTGGCACGCAGGTGATTTCTACAAAATGGCATAATCAGGTCATCGCTGTTTTTTGTGAGTTAGAGAATTTGGAGGATATTTGGTGTTCATTTATTGAATCTGTAGGCCTTTGAATGAAGCGTTCAGATGAACTGCTATGTCCACCGTAGCTTCACTGTGTTTTCCTGTCACGTTTGGCTGTGAAATGTCTGTCATTTTAACAGATAACAATAAAATGTAAATAAGAAAATAGATTTTGTGCTTTGCGTTGTAGAAGTTATAACACAGTGATCCGTAAGGATCTGTTCAGAGGCCTACGGACCTGGTAAGTGAACGCCGAATACCTCCAGGATGCTGCAACTTTCCAAAGATAACAAAAACAAAACAATCTCATTGACCCAGTTTAGACGGAAATTATCAGTAAACAACGGCAATTTCTGCGCGTATTACTTTAATCTGCAAATAAACACCAGATTAGGATTGAAATGACTCACTCATTGAAGACCAGGTCTGGAGCAAAGTAGAGCATGGAGCTGTTGGTGAGTGTGTAGGACCTCCATCCCAGAGCGAACACCATCACCCCCATCCAGGACAACTGGATCACCGTCATCTGATCGTCCACCTGAAGGTCACGGAAACCTGTCAACGACACACACACGGGGCATGAGGCAGGAAACAGCAAGGAGACAGCAGGATGTACGGATGAGTCGGTCACTGTCATCTTAAATGGGAACACAGCCCCCTCTAGTGGAGAAAATGTGAACTGATGTTTGGTCTAAATCTGGATCTGGATGCGGTCTACCTGGGTTGAGGTCTGACCAATGATGAGTACCTGCTCATAATCACGGCACGTTCTTGTGTGGAATCCACTTCCTGTCTCAATCCATCCGGCACCACAGACCTTGCCGTGTTTTTCTCGGTTTTTATCTTACATTGCACTTGACCTACAGTAATAAAAATAGTGTTTTATCCCAGGTAGCCCTGGCAGGAGCACCTCTGACCCCTGTTTACCTGGCATGGCCTTGGCCCAGCGCACCACGGCTACCAGCTGTCTCTCCCCCAGCTCGTTGAGGCTGGTCAGCAAGGATGCGGGACTGTCTGGCTGGGCGGGGTCATGTCCAGCATTGACCACAGCGGGTTCGATGGCCTGCAGGACACTGAGCAGGGACAGGCAGGAGCGCAGGCTTGGGGGAGGGCCTAGGACCAGGCCCTGGGGGGACCCTAAAGCCGAAGAGAATTCAGAATGACAAACTGCCAAAGACGAAATCACACACCAAGAGAGAGCACTTGCATTGGGCCCTGCTGGCCCCGCCCCTGAAGCTCCAAAACCGCACCTTTCCTCCCGACCCTCTCTCCTCTTTCACCGGGCTCCCACATCACTAAAGGTCGCTCCTCCTCGCCGTTCCTCGAGTGCCCCGCTCCCTTCAGTCTACGACCTACAATCCAGCGCAAATAACGTGAGATAAATGAGATCAAAGGAAATGAGGAGCTTTCGCGTCAGGTTAAGTCATTATGATGCAACTGCTGGCACGTGTAGCATAAACACACAGATAATCATGACATGGAGCTCATCTCTATCGTCAGCGTGTCTGCCAGATTACTTAGCCGCTCTTTTGATTGCTCATTTGACCTTTGCTGAAATGCATTTGTAAAAGTCTATTTAGGCTGTGAACATTTGATTATTAGGTTCTTATCTAATGGATTTGAAGTATCTGACCACGCTGACCTCATTTTGTGAATGTAGCCCACACATACTTCCTTTTCCCTTCCTCCCTCATCTTTAGCTCATCACCTTTGAGGCTCATTCCAGACATGAAGCATCTCCTTAAACGGCACGAGGCGCAGTTCTTCCGTCTCAGCTTGTCGATGGTGCAGTCGTTCCGGCTGGCACACAAATGGTTCTGCTTACCTGCACACACACACACACACACACACACACACACAAACACACAAGTACGGCAGATGAAAGACAGACTCCAGCAATGCTACGGCTTCTGCTCATAGCAGCGACATGTGGGTGTTAACTGATAAATTGCTGGCTCTCATCACTTCAGGTCGTTCTGCCCTGCTTTGCATGAGTGGGTGTAATGAAATCACCGGGCCAGTAATTGTGTGTGTCTGTGCTATCGTGAATGTGTGTGTGTGTGTGGCCCTCACCGGCAGCGGCCCTCTTGAAGAACACTTTGCAGCTGCCACATGTGACGGCGCCATAGTGACAACCTGAGGCATCGTCTCCACACACCTGACACACCCTCCGGTCTGACAGGTACACACCCGGAAACAAGTCCTCGTGCCTGCACACACACAAACACAAGACACCCCTAATAAACGTGACATTTGGGAAACGTGCCACAGAACATTCATAAACAACCGACAGATAACTTGTTTGTTTTTTAAGCAAATCCATGTTTCCCTTCATATAATTATAGTATTATGTCATAATTAATTATATGAGATCATCAAAGTCTGGTGGTTGTTAATTCTGTCACAAACCTGATTAACCCCATAAACACTGTTAAATGAATTGGTAAAAGGGTCTACTTTAAAGCAAAAGCTCAAGGCTATTTAAAGGACATCGAATGAATGAATAAATCAAATTAAATTAATGAATAAATGAAAATACGATACAAAATCACATATGAATCCATTAATTAGGGACAATAGCACATAAAAAGAGGAAGATGAAAAATGATAGAATTTTTAGAGAGGTTCTGATTTGGAAAAACATCCTAAAATTCACAGCACGTACTGTTTTTAAGCTCTGATATTTTTGATTGATACTGTATTTATTCTGAATGTGATTAGTGTCTTTTTACACTGAGATCCCACAGAATACATCCTGATGTATTAGATATGTTTGGAAACTGAGGTGCTGACTAGGATTTAAAGTAAAGTTTTCTACAGGTGTTACCTCTGAGTTTGAGGGGTTAAATCAGTTTGGTTGTTTTACTGTAGATTCCACTCAAACGGAACAACACATGTTCTCCAGGATCGGCTGCAGGTGCCATATCTCTTGTGTATTTTGGCAGATAACTATTAACTCCTATTACGCGTCTACTCAGTCACAGCAGGATTAAGCACGGGTTTGGAAAGTTTCAGAAGAGGTGAACAGTCTAGCTGTTGGCCTTGGCCAAGGCCAAAACCAGATGGGGTTATGGGAGTTCAAATATTTCAATTCTGATCAAATTGCAAAGTGTATCCCGACTTGTCGAGAACTTGGTTGTAGGACCAAAAGGGAACAATAGGTTTTTTATTCTATTCAGCTGATTTGTCTTACTGGGTGGAAAAAATCGATTTCAGGATGCTGTGAGGCCCTTTGGTCACGTATCAACTGATCCGAATCACACCTGAGGTCCAAATTGTCTTCAAGAAAGGCGACAATAAGTTTAAAGTCGGAAGTTACCAATCAATGTAAAACATATGAGAAAGTATGAAGGATTAAGACCAGATGAGCCCGAAGTAACGCGGCACTGACTGAATGATTTTCCCTCTTCTCTAATATGAATTTTGTCCTGCTGTGACGTCAACGGAACCGCGCATCAGAACAGATGATCAATTACTTAATGAGAAGTCGGGATTACCTGAACGTCCTTTCAGCACAGTCCACCCAGTCCGACGGTTCGGTCTTGACCGCGGAGTAAGTGGCCTGTCCTTGGGGAAGCGCACTTTGGTAACTTTCCACTTGTCCGTACCCTTGTGCCCTCGCCGCTCGCACGCCACCGGTGCCACCGTTATCACCGTTATTGTACCAAGCACAGTGACACGGCTGTCTGGGTCCAACAGAGGTTTTCCCACAGTTACAGTATTTACACAGCGAATTCGCTCCCCCAGCTGCGCAGCCGTCTGGTTCGCTCTGGCGCTCGTTTACGCACCACACGCCCGCCGCGTCTCTGAATTGGTTCTGGTTGGCAGAGTGCGCGGAGTGAGCGGAGTGCCGTTCCAACGGCACCATCCCGTCCACCCGAGCGGACGGGTGCAGCTCGTCCACGGGGTTCAGAAACAAATTTGATTCCTTGTAGACGTATCCCGTGATGGCCGGACCGTGCGTCACAGTTCGTGCGCTTTCCGTTTCGCTTGATCTGAGCAGGTCCATGCAGCTCAGTCGGTGTATGTCCACGCACACTTCGCCAAAGTCCTCCTCACTGGGGTTCGCGTCGTTCTGGGGCGCTCTGGTCCCTTCTGAAGTCACGTTTCCAGTGCTGCTTCCCAAAGTCGGGACGCAATCTGGAAAGGCGCTCGTTGCGCACTGATTTGTGGTGTTTTGCGGCGAGGTCCCCAAATCCAAACCCAAGGACACGGAGACTGCTTTGCTCAGCTCGACCGAACTGGGACACGCACACGTGTCCGCGGGATCCGGACGATCTCGTTCATTCGTTATTGACGAGTTTGATGTTTCTTGTAAAGCGGACAATGTTGTGTGAAAGGCCATCGCCTGCCCGCGCTACACTTTCAGCAATGCTGCTTGGACTGATAAAAATAAAATGATAAAAAAGACTTTCCAGGCGAGAAAACGCCTCCCCACGGACACTGCGCTCATATGTCTCAGTGGACAGAAGCAGGTCCAGATCAGCCGTTGGCGTACGGAGCAGGGACGTCCCGCCGATCTGATCTGCGAATGAAGCGCAGCGCAGGCGAACTTTCACAAAGTAAGCGGGGCTTAAGCCAATTTGCATGTGACGTTACCAAAACTCCATTTCGCTTTAAAAGTAGCGTCTGGACGTCATCCAGGCGGCCCGGTGACTGTTGTTTTGGCACGCACACCGGTTTACGCACGGACAAGAACCAAAACTATAAACTTGTGGCTTTTGGAGATCCCACTGCCGCGCCTCCTGACGCGCGAGCTGAACAAAGTCTCGCGAGAATATTTAATGCCCGTCACCATCACAAACACCAAACCATCGCCAAAACGCCGTCATAACCGCCATGGAAGCTACCGTAGGAAATTTGATTTAGTTTAATTTCAATGTTTGTGTTTTCCCGCCAAGTACAAAAAATTGATGAAATCATGGTAAAAGTGCAACCAATCGTACAATTCAATACATATTTGATATTAAAGGAAGATAATCCAGAATGGAAAAGTCAATGCCAGTCAGCATAAGGTACACGACAAACCATCATCAGCACCAAACTCTCGGTCGTAGCTGCCATGTAAGCAACTACAGGAGATTTAATAAAACATTTGGCTGTCCGGTTCCACCAATAAGGGTGAAATCAAAGAAAAAAAATGAAGCCAACCACACAATTTAAAATAAAATTCTATAATATAAAATGTAGGCCATCTGTAAATTTAATTCACACATTTAAAAAATGCTATATTTGTGTTTGACAGCATGTGATGAATGAAGGCGATAAGAGTCCCGGCGGCACTGCAGTTTAATTGAAAGAATGATTTTCTCCGTGCGTAACAGTAAGTTAATGTTGTTCTCGCACACAGAAAAAAGAACAACGTGTTTCTTTCAACAGTTTGAGTTGCTTATTGCTCTTGTTTCTCTCCAAGTGACTGAAGTGTCGAGGCATGAAAACAGAGTGACGAAGAGAAAATCACAACCAAGTGAACTTATTATGTTTCTTGTAAAAGGAAAGAGAAGAAGACAACTGCAGGGGGAAAACCTGATAATTGGCTTTGATCACAATTCATCAGTTTCATTTTGCACCTCGCTGAGCACAAAGCTGAAGCACCTTTAGTGCACACACACAAACACACACTAGTGATATATTGTTTATTTTTCATTTCTGTGAGAAGAAGAGAAACTATGGGATTAACATTTAGTTTTTCAGGATAAATTGTGCCTTGAATATCATTGTAAATATCAATTAGGTGTCATACTAACAAGCATGCTGGTAATAGGATGGACACGTGCATTTTGTCACAATTAGAGGCACCAGAAATGTTTCATACACAGCTGGATGTGATCCCTGAGGCATGAAAACACATGTAAGATTATGAATGAAATCAAGCCAGCCTTGTTAGTCTGTCAGTCAATTATGATGGCACTAACATCTTGGACATCCAGGCGTCACAGAGCGAGTGTTAATCTGTATCAACTCTCCTAACATCCTAATCTCTCTCTGTGGGATTTCATCATCTTCTCACATGGACTCAAACTCATCAATCCTTTGTTTGGTGTTGCCCTGACGGATCTGACGTAGGGTCTTGTATTTGTCCCGGCCCGCCTTCACATTCTCAGCGTGGATCAGGTCGTTGGGGGTCTTCTTGGTCTCGTCCACAGTGCCAGCCAGCTCGCTGCTCAGGACCTGAGAGGGGACACGGACGCGGTGAATGAAAGCATCTTACCTCAGACTCTTTAGGAAACTATTTATCCGCCTTACCCCACTCCACACCCCCCATGCTCCCCTCTGCCCCCGTCTGGAAACACTCCATTGTCAATAGTTATTAGATTCATCTTCGTGTTGTTTGGGCCGCCGGGATAGAAAATCAAATTTATTTTAGGTGTAATAGGATAAGAATGAGATTTCCCAACTCTTTATCGAAACATGGAAGGGAACAAATGATGGTAATGTGTTTGTAATGTTAAAACATGGAGTGAAACCACGCATTGGTGACAATTAAGCAAAGCCTACAACTCCCCAAATTACTACTAAATCTTTAATACTACGACAACAACGGAATATCAGCTTCCAAACGGCAAACTGGAGGAAAACGTGGAGATGGCATCTGCGATTTCCATCACAGCTCCCTCGTGGGGGCATTTTGAAGCCTGGATTTGTGTTTACCATCATGGTAACATCCCTACCATCCTGGCAGCGCTGCAGCCACAGCATCCATATTTGGCCACGGCAGAGGGAGGCTGGGTGGAGCTGAGGTGGGGCCAAGAATACGGCGCCCGGCTCGGCTCAGTGATAGGCTGAGACGCCTGTCAGTCGCGCAGAGATGCTCCCTGGGTGTTAATCTCATCTAATTAAAAATCTCCACAGTGAGTCAGATTAGGAGAAGGGAGAAAACTGTGTTGACTTTGTGCTGAGAGAGGAGAGTGAGGGGCTTTTCTTAATCACATAACATTAACGCTGACATTTGGTGGCTATTAGAGCTTTATGCACTTTTGTATCGACTTAAAGGCAGAATAATCTTACACATAAAATTACCTAATGGGGCGTCTTAATGAACTCAACTCCCCTAACTGGATTTATCTTTGAGACTTGTCTCGTATCAACAGGAAGTGGCCCATGTGATGTCACAGAGGTCACTCTCTGTCTTCATATTTCCCTCTGCAGACACACATCCCTTTATAAAGTTGTTTTAAGATGCTAAACGTGCTGAGCAAAATCCAACATGTAAAACTGGTTAATTCTCCGTTTTAGATCAATACCAAGTGAAACACTGAATTGCAAGGCTGGATGGGGGCCCCCGTAGAACCGGGTTGGAGATGGCGACCCCGTGGTGGTTTTTAATGGTCTCCTTGGTCCCCGCAGGCTGATTTGTTCCTTCAGATCTCTCGTCTCCATACGTCACAGACGTCCCCACTTGAAGTATACCTCACCCTGACAGAAACTCAACAGCGCCCCTTCATCATGGAGGTTGTATTACAACAAGATAAGCAAACTCGCCGAACAAAACAAAGTCAACCTTTACTTGTTGTGAGGAAATATCTTGGGGTTTTTATCAGAGAACCTCAGTTTTGGTCAAAGGTCATAGAAACAAATGAATCTGACCAAGTTCCGTTTCTACCTAGAGAGAGAGATACTTTTATAAAGTCTATGTAATGAGTGGAGGCTCCATCACTGCTGCCCTCACAGCTGTTTAGTGTCCTTTTGAGATGCTGTGTCCCCAGGTAACACCGAGGTTATACTTGAATACTTTAGATGTAGGCTCGGAGTTCATGGTGTGGATCGTTTTCATTTTCAATTATTTTATCAGCAGTGCTGGAATGCGTCATGGGGTTTCGGGTGTCAGAGTGGTATGGTAATCTTTCAGCTAAAACCTAGGTTGGCTCACATGGCGCTGACGGCTATGAAAATTAAAAGGGAGGAGAGAGCATTCATCTTTCCTGTCCATATGTGAACCGACAGCTGCGTCCTTTACGCGGACTTTGACCGTAGAGGCTGTGGAAAAAACGTAAACATCTTAGCACCTCTCTTAATTATTAGAATTATTTTTTACATAACTATGTTGGAATTGGTGGTTGGCACTGTTGGCTCACAGAAAAGAGGGCTTGGGTTCAGATCTGACTGAGGCCTTTCTGTGTGGGGTTTGTGATTTGTCCCTTTGTCTGTCTGGGTCTCCTCCCACGGCACTAACTGGAAGGATTTAAAGTCAAATTTGCCCGTAGGCGTGAATGTTGTAGGACAAACCAGGGAATGAATGGATGTTCAATACACTGAGTAGAAACTGGCTACAATAAATCACACGTTCATATGTTTACATCCTCTATATCACATTGTGCGGTATTTACATCCCTCCGTCCCTCCATACTTGGTGAATTAAAACTTTGTGATTGTGACATACGAATCTGTCCGTCTATATGTCGTGTAATATGGCTGTCGGTTTTATTTGATGTTTCTACTTCCTGCCTGTTCATACCTGTGTGCGAGCCTTTCCTCTGTGCTCTCAGCCCAGTTTGATCTGCTCTTTCTATGGTCTCGTATCAGTCAGTCTATGACAGAGTTCCCTGATTATTATCTTATTATCTTCCTGAAGTGGCGAATGTCTCTCATCCCCACGTCCTCGTCTTGAGAGGAGGACCTGGGTAAAGCGGACCAATGGGGCTCTGATGAAACTCCATAGGCTAATCGATCACCTGTGGAGTGGATTTTTCTCAACTGTAACACCAATGAAAAGAAAGAAACCCAATAACCTCGGATTTAGAAGACTCTTCAGGCATACAAGCCAAAGAGACAATGGAGATGCACCTGGAGAAAGGGTGGAAACTGTTCATCAATGACCTCTGTAGTCTGAGTAACTATGAGGCCTGAGTAAGAAAATAAGAAGTACAAAATGTTCATCCAGCGATCTGCTGATTATGAATCTTTAACCACACCTTGAGGTTGTTCTGCAGCCTCTGGTTCTTCTGGGCCTCGGTCATCCTCTCCTCCTCGCTGCGGTCTCGGACCACGCCCGGCGTGCTGAGCTCGGCGCTGGCCTCGGCGCTGCTCTCGTCCGTCTCGTCGTGCTCGTGCATATGTGGGTGCACTGAATCCTGGATGTGGACACTCATGAGTTTAGTCTTCAGCTCCTCTTTGGTTTGCTCCAAATCAGCTTCTACCATCATCGCCTGTCAACAACGCTGTGATTAGATGCTAGATCGCGAAAAGAGGCGTCTTTAACGTAAATAAGAAGTGCACTGTTAGATTAACAAAATCAAACAAATGAAGGCTTTTTTAGGATAAATGAATGTTAACACTGAGATGATGAAATGATTTTTGCAGCACGTCATGATGCTTGTGACAGTTTAGAGGTATTTGAAGGTGCTTTTCATGAGGATGTTTTCAGTATAGAATTCCAATTATGCACAGATCTCCAAATACACAAACACCCGAGTGAAACAAAGCCTTTTAAAGTGCCAAGCACAACGATCTGGTGTTAAGGACGATACAGTGATAACCAGGAAAATGTAATCTAATGATAAATATTCTCTTTGTGGTATATTGCCTGTCAACAAGGCTGTGATTAGATATTATTACACAAGAAAGCTGATATGCGTAATTTGTTCTTAAATATAAAATGTGAAAAAAATATGAAATGTGATCAAACAAGATAAAAATCAATGAAGGTTGTTTTTGAGGTAAAAATTATGTTTTTGGGGTTGACTGTATGATGCATGCTGCAGTTTGGAGGTGTTTAAGGTGAATTTTATTACGACACTGCTTTCATATTATCACCAGTGTAGAAATCCTTGTATGTATAGATCACACACACACATACACTATACCTGTGTAAAAATTTTTGGACGTCTTTCACTTTTTCTTACACTGACTAAAGTCCAGATGGATAAGTTTCGGTTTAGGAAAAGAAAAATACAATAATTCTTAAGTCCTTTTGGTAATTTCTCCTTATTTTATGCTGATCTAACAGTCAGCAGTATCACTTAGCTCTCTTTTATCATGTTTGATTCTTACTCTCTCTCTTGCTCTGTCTCTGTGTCTCACAGATTTTTCACTAATTCTCACCCTCTGCTGCCACCTCTTTGCCTCTTCGTCCTTTTTCTTCTTGGCCTCTTCCAGCTGGGAGATCTTAGAGGTAAGCTCAGCCAGCTCAGTGGCCTGCACACATGCACACAAATGGGGTTAAGAGAGTTAAGAGAGTCCCTGATCGGAGGTTGCTGTGCTCTGCGTGTGCATGAATGTTTGACTGTGAGTGTGTGTGTGTGTTTCACAGTGTCTATGAAATAGATCTTAATTCAATCCTCATTAACAGGAAATGTAACCAAACAGACTGAATGTTGTCCTTATTACAGCAATCGCCTCGAGTAAGAAGTTTGGCAGTTGATGATTTTTGGAAAACTCTGATGTATTTCTTGGCTGTCCGGGCTGTGGTGCACATGTACCAGACTCTCCTGGTTCTTCATCTGGGTCTCAGATTGCTGCAACAGAGCCGCTTTGGCCTCCATTGCTGCTTTTCGATCCTTGTCCAGGCGTTCTGCCTCTTCGTGGGCAATTGTTCTCTCCTTTTCCAACTCGAGAGCCCTCCGAGTCTGCTCCTCCAGCTCTGGAACACACGTGCACACATACAGTACGTACACGGACATGCCTGCAGTATAATGTTTGCACGGATCCCCCAATCTGAAATATTTCAGTACGCCAAGGTATTCATTTTATGTTGTTAGACTGGGAAAAAAATGCAGCTGTATTTGAGAAACATTTGTATTCAGAGAGCTGTCAGACCATCCTGAGCTCTCTTTGTCTGCTCCTCAATCTGTCTCAATCTCTCCATCAGCTCCATGGTCTCACGGGCAATCTTCTCCGTTTCCTTCTCGGCGTTCTCGCGCTTTTTTTTCTCACTCTCAAGCAGAGCCCTGACAAGAGAGTATTGAGCACAAGTACACATGTGAAAAAAACAAAATCCCCTAACGGTCCTTATGAAACTTTCCTCAAGCAGAAAACTGTAAAAAAAAGAAAACCATCCTTTCTTTGCTTCTTTCTCACCTCTCTTTCTGCCTTTTGTTCTTCTCCACCTTGGCCTGGGCCTTCATCTGCTGCACCTCAATGGTGTCGGGTTTACGGCGGCGCATGTACAGGTCATGATTCCCCATGCACAGTGCCAGGATCCGTTTGTTGATGCGGAGACGAGGGGCATAGAAAACAAAATCCTGGGAAATCGAACAAAAATCCCTGATTTCAGAATCACAGACTCCAGGTCTTCTGTGTGCGTTTGTGAAACTGTAGGTAGTATTAAAAAGTATTAAACCTTCAGATAAGCTCACAGTTCAGTTCGCATTGGAAGTGTCTGCCTGTTTCAGAGAAAGTATGCAAATCACGAATCCAAATCCCACCACTTTATATGCTGTCAAAAATTAAGAAATCTGGGTCCTAAAATATGATTCATACACAGCTATACCTCCAGTTATACTTTACCTCCAGTTACTTGAACGTCCAAATTAGGAGAAACACTCTGACATATGAGCGCTCATCTTCAGCAGGAGCTCAAAATGTTTTGTTTGGATCACAGATCTCTGTTTTGCTGATTTGCACACATCTGATTCTTTGATAAATATTGTATATATATTCAAGCATTCTTAACAAAACCCCTGAAATTTCCAGCACCCACGCAATGTTTAACAGGCGAAACTCCATCGCTTCCAGGTAACAAAGAGTTTTCCTACCGGCGCCTTCTTATCGATCGATTTGATGACAAACTTCTTGTCGTTGAAGGAAATATTTCTGATTTCACTCCAGGGGAAGCCGATCTTTGGGGTCATCCTGTTGGACATCAATTATAACAACTTACACATTTCACATGGAGCTCTCTAACATAATATGGAACATAAATAAAAACAGACTGTGTCCTACTTGTCCTTTTTGTCATAGATGTTGAGTCCCAGCGCGTCCACTCCTAACCACAACTCTGAGGACTTTTTATTCTTGATGCTGAAGTAGTTGACCCCGTACATCTCCAGATCCTGGGCGATCTTCAAGTACTCCACCATGGCGTCTTCCCTGCAGCAGTGAGTAACTTACATCAGAACTCATATTGATATAAATGCAGTGTCTCTCTCTGTGTTATGATTGTCGTACCGCAGCATCCCCTTGTGTTCTTTGTGCCACACTTGGATTCTTTCCTCCCACTCGGTCTTACTCAACTTGTGCTGCTCAAAAACCCTGGTTTTATCCCAAAAAGAAGAGATAAATCAGGATTCAGATCATTGTAAACCAAACTTTCCATAGGCCTCACTCCGTACCTCTGTGGCAGCAGCTTCTCCTTTGATAGGTATCCCGGTACGTGATAGTCTTTCCTGAAGTCTCCATGCTTGACCTGAATGGCATAAGAGGCCAAGAGCACCGCGGTCTCAGGTGGGCAGTATATGTCATCATTTAGGATGCTTTCCTTCACCTAAAAATAGAAAAGAAGACAAAATACCACGCATGAAGGATGCTGTGATGTGATTGGTTTGGTGGGTATGAGGGCTGATATCAGTTTAGGAGACTTTGTACCTTATCTGAACGGAAATTTATGGTTTTCTTCATCGCTTTTGTCAAAATAGATTTGTTACTCAATTTATAAATATGAAAAAAAAGTGTGATATTTATTGAAAGTGTGACGTAGGTAAGTATACATCGTTAGTTAAATAAAAATACAAAACGTTAAAGATGGTGTTATTTGGTGCTCTTTTGGAAACCAGGAGCTGTGTGACATTATGTGATTTCAGACGTCTCTGGCTGAGGGCTCTTCTACACTCGAACACGTCTAACCTGCAGGAAGAAGAGGCGCTGAGTCGCCTCCTGAATTAGTTCTTCTGCAACGTCCTCCGGGTAAAACTTGGCTCTGAACTTAATCAGCAAAGGATTTTCCCTCTTCACATCCTGCGCCATTACCTGGCAGTGCAGCCCAGAGAGGAATGACAGAATGAAGCAAAATCGGGTAATTAACTTCAACGGGCCACCAAAGGAACAAACAGAACAAACAGAAACAGTAAGAGCGTCTATAAATCATCGACCTCCGCCACCAAGAGGGGCTTTATTTTCTCCTCACCCTCTTGTTCAGCTTGAGCCAGGTGGAGAAGCCTTTACTGTCCTGGTAATGGAGGCCGAAGAACCAGGTTTCCCTCAGACCAATGGTCTTCACTATCTAAACGGGTCAATAAACACATGATGAGAGATCTGTCTGTCTGTCTGTCTGTCTTAGTGCTGGGGTGTTTGTAATGCTCAGTACCTGGTCAAACAGCTGTTTGCCAGTTGTGCTGGGCAGGATGGCAAACTCCAACTCTGCATCCATGGTTGTGACTCGAACATTGATCTGCCAAAGAAAACGGTTAGGCTGAAATACAGCAGAGGAAAACATCCCTACTGTTTGAGAGGATTGACAGAATGCACATCAACAACTCAGTGATAAAGATCAGCAGCATTTTTCTAATCATAACTTTCTTTGTTGCTTCTTTGACTGCAGAAAGACCAAATAGAAATACAAGGTTTTCCTTACATTCTTCTGTTCAACCAGGAGCATCCAATCACAAGAGGTTGGTGGGGACTACAATCAAAACACGAAGCCCACAATAGATTTTAGACTGCGAAAAACTGACAACATGGAATTCATTCCATGATGCATGCGTGATAAATACAGGGTCAAGACAATGACACCCAATTAATGTGGATCTGGCATAATAAAGTCTCAAAGCATTCTTACACACAAGAAGAGATTGTATGCTCCTCAGAAAGCTCTTCGATGAGATTTGTAAAGCAAAGAATAATAATAATGCTACAACAGTGCTAAATGCTACAACAACAAGACAATCAACCAAAACTTTTAGCTGCTCTTTTAATCCTGCACCGAATAAAACAAAATGTCAGGCTGCCATAAAACAAATACAAATTGGATAAATGCATCAAGTAATAGCTGATCAACATACAGTTTGCCGTAGAACATCCCTAAAGTTAATGTTCTATGCGGTAATGTCGTACATTAAGAAGCGAGTCAGGTTCACATTTTCCACACAAACCTGTACAGCTGTAACTGTAAACGTTCCAAACAAACATGAAATAAGCAAAAATAGACGGAGAAAATTTGCTACTTACAGCTGACATTTGTAGCTTTTTAAATTGATTTATCTGTGGTGTAATCAGCTCCTCGGAGGTGCTTGCAGTAGTGCTTTCTCTCCGGAGTCATATGAAAGTGCTTGTAATACCTACCAGGATTAGACGGAGTAAAAATGAGCCATTGTGTTGTTCCCAAGTAGGCCCGCTTGTGTCAGTTAATCCAAAGGCCCACGCGTTTTAGTGCAGCAGGCCTGATCTGGGGAGAGCCTCACTCTTAAATCAACCAGCTTATTTAACGGTGACATAGCTCCTGTATGGGTGGTCTAAAAAAACAGAATCAGAAATCAAACTCCATCAGAGCCACGTCTCAGATCTCATATCTAAACCTATTCCACTGTACTTCCTCAATGTCTCTATTTACCCTCATTTGTCATACCACTTTATGTTATAATTTTACACTGATTAGACGCTGAACTGCATTCTCGTTGTTCTTGTTACATCCTAGGCTCAAAAAGTAAACTGTGAACTGGTTCAGTGAATGGCAATTTGGAATTAGTCAGGATGAATATTGGACGTTTGGTCATGGTGCCCTTCTTTATGAAGAGGGACATGAAGTCTGGAATTATTTACAACCTGCTAGAGTCTCTGTTCATGAGTGCAGTCCTGTTGTCCACATGTTCTGTTAGGGCACAAAATTAAGTTTGGAGGAAAAATGTTATACAGGAAGGTTGGAGAGAACGCTGTGGTTTGGAGCTGCTTTCCTGCCTCGGGGCTTTGACAGCTTGTAGCCATTGAAGTTACAATAAATACCAAACTGCATGAAGAATCTTTAGAGGAGAATGTTAGGGGAGAAGTTAGTGGCCTGAAGCTTATGATGCAAACACACAAGTAACAACAGAGTGGCCTAAAAAGAAGGAGATACATGTTTTTGGGATGGAACAGAGATCCCGTGACCTGGACAAGAATGATAATGTAGATCAAAGAAATGCTGATTAAGTGAGACAGTTTTGTAGAGACGTATGAGCTGCTTCCTGAATACTGTGTCAGGTCTAATCAGCATACCTTGCATACTTTTACCAGCCTGGACAGTGACGATGTAAATCAAAGCAGTTGTTGATGTGTTACCTTGGGCAGAATGTGCGTATGAGGTACAAGACCATATCTGTTGAGCAATTATTAAAAAATTTGGGAACCACCAATGGGCGAATTTTCATAAACCAGAAAGTTTCATATTATAGTGAAATGCGAAAGTTTCCAAAGATACCAAATATCTGTATGAAATGATCCCTGACACATCTCGAATATAGATGAATTTAAGGGAAATTAAAAATATCATAGCTTTGATATGATATTTTAGGATTTTTAAATCTTAACTTCTCTAAAAATGATGAAATTTGTATGAGTTTTGTTCACAGTATGCCCTTTTATTAATGGGTTGCTAATGTCCATTTATCCAAAGTCCAGTATCCGCTGAGAAATTACTGCACAAAATTCAAAATTCAAAAATAAATAAATAAATAAATGTCACCAATCTTTCTATGAGGTTTATATTGGATTGAGCTGAAGTGTACCCAATGGCCAATTCATTTGCCAGTGTTTACAGGGTTAATTTATTCTTTTCTTTCAAATGTAAACGCACTTTAAGCTACATTCACTGAATTAAAGATTTTTTTTATTAGTACTATTATTATTATGTGTCACAAGACAACATTTGATGAGTCATTATAGCATAAATCCAGGTCATTCTAAGGGTTCCAGTAATTTTACCATCACTGTAACGACATGGGGTAACGCGTTCCTTCCGTGTAATCACGGGCGGCTGTGGGCAGAACACGTAGCACTGTTTCACGTTGCTGCCGCGTGCTCGTGTGCGCGCGCGTCAGCTATTGTGTTTTTATCATCCAGGGGGCCACCGTGGCTAGCGGCTAACACTCAGCTGGCCAACTCACTAACAAAACCTCTTTTACCATGGCGGACGAACAAGAAATAATGTGCAAATTGGAGAACATTCTGGAAATACGGTAAGCTGTGACAGGTCATGAGTGGGACGTGGAAATTGGTGTTTGGTGGAGAGAAGCAGGAACAAATCTTTGACCGTTATCCTTCCTGCTAGCTTAGCTCCTTGGCTTTTGTTACTGTGCTAGCACAAATTAGCCGCTTCGCTGCGTCAACCTTTTTCCTTCATACATTTTTGCTGTTGTTGTATCACATTGGAGAGACAAGAGATTTAATATGAAATGACCTCGGGATATGAAAGCTAGAAAAAACAAACTACAACCAAACAGTTCAGGAATATGTGAATAAACATTCCAGATGCGTACCAACAAAATGCCAGATGTGAGCCGCTAATGACTGGAGATAAGCTGCTTTGCTAGCGAGTGTGGCAGACTGTCAACTGAACACTGGTGGTGGAATGATGCTTGTTTATCCTGGTGTCTGCTGTTCAAAAGTGTGGAATAATTAATGACAATGAATATTACCATGTATTCACATCTAGGATTAACATCTTCAACGCTGAGGTAATCACCAAATACTGGAGTATTAGGTTACATTGTAATGAAATGCCCGAAGGTTTCCAAACATATCAAATAACAGGAGATGCGAATTATTATCCATCAAATTTCTCTCCAAAGTCATCAAAATACATTCCATCAGCAACACAAAGTTCATGGATTTGGATACATTGTATAGAAATCTGCATAAAATAATACCCAACACATGAAGATTACAGGCAAGTCTGAGGAAAGATAACCATTTATTATAACTCTAGAAATTATGAGGTTTTCATGCATTTTGGTTCTGTGTTGTAATTTTAATAGAAAATCTTTCTCATGGGATATATATTGAAAAACAGTCAATATTGTCATAGTATCAATATTGTGAAAAGTGAACATTTTGGATATATCATACCAGCCTTAATGTAAAGTCCTCTAAGTAATCCTGACTGTTTTTCCTGAAGGTGCACTTCATTACCAATTAATTTAGCAGTGTTTAAAGGGTTAATAGTGATTCAAAAAACAA
This sequence comes from Brotula barbata, assembly GCA_900303265.1. NCBI lineage: Eukaryota > Metazoa > Chordata > Actinopteri > Ophidiiformes > Ophidiidae > Brotula > Brotula barbata. The sequence continues at coordinate 25,367 of OMNV01001030.1, read as the reverse complement.
TCTTGTGTTTATGTTGTGAGTCTCTGTTTGCATATTTTGTGGAATTGACCTATCAGCTAGTGTATTTGAACTCTGCCATGGTCTGTTCCAGAAACAAGACTATCCAGATGCAGAAGATTAAGTCTCGTCTGAAGATTGAGTTTGAGGCTCTGGAGTCCGAGGAGAAGCATCTGAAAGAGTACAAACAAGAGATGGATCTCCTTCTGCAGGAGAAGATGGCTCATGTGGAGGAGCTGAGGCTCATTCACGCTGATATCAATGTGGTGAGTATCAATTGATCAATCAGTTCTACTTCTTCTTACTAATTCTACTTATGTGTGTTTTTTTTTTATCTCAGCATTTTTAGATATTTATGCATACTTTCTCCTCTTTTCAATCTTAGATTTGTCTTACTGAGTTTTTGCGCAGCACTTTGCCACAACTTGTGTTGTTTGTTTAATGTGTTGATATTAATAAAGTTAACTTCACTTGAGATAACTTGATTTGATCTGTTGAAATCTTAGGAAGGCTGCCTTTCATGGCATCGTGATAGTTAAAATCTTAACATAAGATAAACAATAAGCCTTTTCGATTTAGCTCATGGAGATTTAGCATCACTGTCAAACACTTGATACTGTCGTCCTTGCAGATGGAAAGCACGATCAAGCAGTCAGAGAATGACCTGAACAAGTTATTGGAAACGACTCGTCGCTTGCATGATGAGTACAAACCACTGAAGGAGCATGTTGATGCTCTGAGGATGACCTTAGGTCTGCACAGGCTACCTAACCTCAACGAGGAGGAAGAGAAGCTCTCTCTGGAGTAAATAAACACACACGCGCACATACATACACACACACACACACACACAAAGTCAATGTTTTGTACAGTTGTTATACTGAGAAGACGTTACTGTAAAATAAGATAAAATTAACTTCAAATAAATATTTCCTGACTTATAGATGAAGAATGAGAAGGAGGGGACTATTCGATACATAATCTTGCACATAGATAAATAAAAAGTGTAGAAAAATAATCAATTACATAATCAGGCAGTCAATGAAATTATGCTAATTTTGAGTGTTTGTAGTCAAGGGCCTTACTTAAGCATTCTGAACACAATGAAGCCTTCATATGTGTCTTTCATTAAGGCAAGGGCACAGTGAGGGAGCATTATCAAATTGAAATACATTACATGCCTTTCTATCCCTCTCTGTATTATTGAAATTTAGTAGTGATCTAATTTTAGCAATGTTCCTAAATGTTAAAAACCATGACTAGAAAAGTCTTAAGTATTTTTCTCAAATTTATGTATTGAGTCAAATAATAACTCCCTCAGGTGGGCTTAATGTGTTGAATTACTATGCTTGGACCTATCACAAGGTATACCCGAAGATAATAAGAGGAAAAAAGGATTGGTCCAAGAACTGAGCCTTGGGGCTCTCCACGTTCAATGAAGGACAAACCCATTCACATTCACCGGGGATTTTCTCTCAGTCAAACAGGATGAGAGCCAGTGTACTGCATTCCCCTGGATACAAACCCCACATCTTCGGTCTATTAATAAGGATACTTTGGTTTACAGTGTCAAGTGCTGAACTAAGATCATGCAGCACTAACAGCATCAGCCCACATCAGCACTCAACAAGGTATCATTTACGACCTTGACGGAGAGTTTGACAGGAGGGGCTATGTTGTTGAGTAGAGTCCGGACTGGAGATTTTCAAATACATTATTATTAGTAAAGACCTTTAGATACGGATACAGATGATTAATGAGCAGATAGTGATAGTGATAGTTATGGTTTACTAAAAGGGTGGGACATGGCCACTTTTAAGATATTTGGACCCAAGCGGAGGGGAAAGAGCTGTTGATTATCTAGAGCATGCTGGGTGGTACGGGATTGAAAGCCTCTAGGAGGAGGAATTTGATTGGTATGTTGTCTAAGGGGCTAGCAGATGATCTCAGTGTCTGAGACCGTGTCAGTTCACTTGGAGAGATCAGCTTGATATGACTATATGATACTACGATGTATTTCAGTAAGGAAACAAATGCCAGAAAGATCAAGTACGCACGTAAAGAGCTAATATCCTTAACCCTATTTTAGATGGTTAAAATGTTTGCAGTCACTATTTGAGGTGCCAAGGACACTAGGAGGGTGCTGTGTTCACAAGGATGTCTATTGATAAAAGTAATAATAGTAGTAATAGTAACCTGATTTGTATAACACCTTTCATACAGGAAATGTATTCAATATGCTTTACAACAAAGAAATTACATGCACTGAATGTGTTACATCAAATAGAAATAAAATCAGAAGGTGGAAAATAAACCTGCTTGATAATATTAAGATAAAATAAAAAATAAACAATACGTAGAATAAAATAATGTTTAACGACAGACTAAAAGAAATAAAAGACTAAAAGAGGCGCATTAGTGCAAGCAAGTGCAAAGAAATCCAGACATAGCTGGTTGAAGGCCAAAGTAAAGAGATTTGTTTTCTGTCCAAAGTGTTTAGTGAACTGCCTTCCCTGTTATCTATGGGTAGTGTGCCCCATAGCTTTGGGGCGTAATTGACAAAGGCTGCATCCCCAGTTGTCTTTTGTGTTTTGCTGAAAACATCCAATAAATCAACAGCAGATGATTTTTAATAAGTCCATTATAAAACATCCACTTAGAAAATAAATCACATTTCACCTGTAGCCAAACTTCAATCAGGTGATGTGTGTTTGTATGGGAGTTATAGTGTCTAAAAATGCCTGAAGCTTTTAAAACTCAATTGATTGAACGTAAGATGAACTTAAGAAACTTAAGTAACTGTTAAGAAACGGAGGAAATAGAACATGTGGTGTTCTGTGATTGCGTGTAAGTAGATTTAAACAGATGAAGCTTTGATCGGAGAAACTAAAATTCCTCTAAGCCCACATAGTGAATATCCAGTTCAATAATAAGAACTTAACCAGGTGTAGACAAATTAATTTGTGAAATGAAACAATTGAATACATCATCATGGTGGAACTTGAAATGACAAGCAATAATATCTGTGGGCACATTTACAACCTCAGCTTAGTTTCAGCTTGGAATCGGTTGTTGTTTCAATAAAATCCTGATTTGATTATGCATCATGGCAGAGAAATCCAGAATTGTTGGCCTGTAACTGAAAGCAGCAGTGCACCGTCATTTCTCAATCGTATGATGGTAATCACAAATAGGGGGGCCATAAATAGCAGCAGTAATGGTTTTAGTGATAGTTCTATAGAGTGGTGAGGAACTATGGGAGCGTGTGTTTTATTGGCTGATTTAGTAGGGTGACAAGTCTTGAGAAGTAGCTGTTGAAATGAGAGGTGGTTGTAGGTCATGAAGGCCTGGGACTGCTGCCCAGTATAGAGGTTATGGCTCAGATGTTTACTCGAGTGTCCATGGCCAATGGCAGCTCTTCTTGTCCTTCTCTGCGCCATGTTGCCATTCAGAGTTGTCTTTTTTTAATGGTGTGATGTGCAGACAGCATACTGAGTAGCAGCCCCAGTAGTAGTAATTCAAAAAATCTTTCCTACATTCTGCTAATATTATAATTTTATGATTTTATCTCATATTGCTGTTGGGACAATATAATTTCCCCTCAGGGATGAATCTGTCGATCTATCTGTCTGTCTGTCTATCTTATCTAATCTATGTGTAGCCTGCGCTTACAACTGGGAGTTGTGAAGCAGAGGATGTTTGTAGAAGATTTGGCCAAAATGGAATTTGTGAGGCATTTATCTTATCAGGTGTCATAGAAATTATATCATCAGCCGTCAGTTGATGATGGATTTCGTCGTCTTTCATGTAGAGAAATTTATATATTCATGCAGCGTTGAGCTGTCACTATCATTGCTGAAAAGGAAAGCCGAAGCATAAGTGATTTAAGATGCCACATCACTAATGAATACAAGATGATGGCACCAAAACAAATCTGAGACTGTGCAGCAATCTATTCGGAAATGCCAAATATAATTAGTTGCCCAATAAAATTTCCCAAAGTGCAGGTGCCCAGTGCATGTACATTACATTGAATTCACTGGTGTTCTTATAAATGGACTTGTAGCCACTCAGATGGCTGCACAATCTGTATGTCTGAAGATTGACGTCCATCAGTTGTGGATTAAATAAAGTAAGCACAGTTGTTGGTGCTCAAAAATGGAAGAAATGGAATAAAGGTTGACAAAAGGATCAGCGCTGGAACGCTGCACGCCCACACATTCCAAATCAGACAGTTGGCTTTGTCTGATTTTGTCATGCAGAGACTTTTTTTTTTTGCTGTGTAGAAAAACTGCAAAATGGGTGGAGGAGGCCAGAAATGTCATTTGAAATAAAACACACTGCTACCATCATAGAGCTCTGAAAGCAGTTGAGCTTTTTTGACGTTGGAAAGTTGAATGAGGGTGGACATGAGGTGGAGAGAATGTGGCTTATGAGAGTCCTTTGGTTTTCAAGTCTTGGTCCGTGAGTCCCATGTGGCATATTTTCCATCTGTGCCTCCACCTCTCTTCCCATCAGGTGTGTTTACTTCATCCAGTCTTGTTGCCTCTTGCGTGAGGACACATCAGGGAAAGGTGGAAAATATGTAGTATTATTTTGTGATTAATCTACAGATTCCTCCAATTATTATTCAAGTAAATTATACTTGTATCCACCCTGCTGTCTTAAATTTATCGTTATTTAAGTCTGTAGCAGGCCAGTAAATGGCGCATTGTCACTTTAAGACTCGATTTGTTGTGACCTGCCCGATTGTGTTTTATCTATCAGTGAAATCTGTGTATCTCACACATGCACACAATATGACAAAGGCAACAGGGAGGATGAAGTTGCCAGATGGAATGATTGCTGTTGTCTTGTTTCAGGTGTCTGATGTGACTTGGGAGTTTCTGCTCGGTGTCTGCTTTAGCATGCAGACAGGCTGAAATGTCTTTGGGAACCTTACAACCAACACAGTCGGTGCTTTTGGCCTTTTTTTCTTGTTCACAGGCTCATTTATAATGTCTTTACCCTCAACCATCTTGCTGAATCTTATTCTTATTCTTTGTTGTTTAGTGGTTGGCAGCCAAACTGGCATGAAAACATCACAGTCGGTGTACGCAATTAGAGCATATAGAGTATTTAAACGTAGTGATGGAGTGGTACACAAAGAAATCACACTTCAGCACATTTTTAGAAAATTTACTAATGCCTGAAAACATTCTGAATTTTTACTTTGGATGCATATAATCCTGTCAAATAACTGGTTGTTTGTGGGGAATCCTTAAAGTGTTCAATTTATGTAAAAATGAGACCTTATGTAGTCCTTAAAGGTCTTAAATCAGTCTTTCAAAAGTGTCAAAAACAGCTGAAACATTATACATCATTGACATGTTTTTGCCGGCTGCATAGTGAAACCTCAGGAAGTAATTTTTGAGATTTTGTGTTTAACGTTGCATTTTGTAGGTTAAAATCACATTTGTGAGAATAGGCAGAACCAACAGCAGTTTCTTGTTTGCAGCAGGGCACCAGTATGTACCAGATCTTCTCGGTTCATAACCAAGCTCATTGGCACGGATGTCAACAAAGAGACGTGCTTTTGGATTGGTCCTAAATTTAATTTTAAGTGACATTTCTAAACTGGCAGAAACCCTGAACAAAGACACAAACAGCAGCTTATTTTCACAACATTTTAATTTCTTTGAAAAAATAAAAAATGCAGCCTCACTTGGTGCCCCTGAGCTTTGCCAGTGCCAAGAGTTTCTGCGCCGCTTCCTTTAAAATCCATGTGGTCCTGACGCTTGTGGCGAGGCTCTAATGGTGGCAGCATTGTTGGCACACCGACTATTCAGTTTGGCCGCGTACCGTGGAGGAGCACATATGACCGGTTAATTTCTGGCTGAGTGACTCTCCACTCACTTTCCTCTCTTGGCAGAATGCTCGAGTTTCTAAGTTAAGAAAGCAGTAGCTCGTTCTCGACAGCGATTTGTAGTAGACAGAAAGGTAGCTGTGATTGTGTCTGGGGAGATGTGGAAACCGTGGTACTGCCAGCATCGTAAATCTAGAATAATCCAACCAAATAGCAGCAGCAGCAGTAGCCACTGTAATTTAATTACAAGGTGTGATGGAGCAACTTTTCAGAAGATTAAATGACACCTCACAGGCCTGCGGAGTGTTAGGGACGTTTTTAAGAGTGCCTGCCTCTGTGATATTTCATTTCAGCACAAAAATGAACACTCCACACCTCAGTAACAACCCAAATCAACTGCAACAACTCTTATAGTAACAATGACAGAATCTCTTCAATTCATTTTTATTGACCTCCAAGGGTTGTAATGTGTGCGTTAATTAGGTGTGTCTACATGAACGTGTGTTGCTGTGACAGATGATGGACTTGTGCGACGGGTTCAAGAGATGCACCCAATATTCTGCTCTCTGAGTGTACAAAGTTCTGCTCTGTCACGAACCTATTTCGAGAGAAATACGAGAGTAAAACGAAATGGGATATCACTTTTTATTTTTTTGAAAACGGGCCAGTAAGGCTGGTAGTCCAAGGCCAAATTTTGTTCCCAGTCCTCCCCTACCCACACACAACCAAGTTGTACATGAAAAGAGGATGTGTGAGTGTGACTGTGGCGTCCTCCTGCTCAGCTTCTTTTGTGTTGGTTTTTGTCACGCCACATCTCCTCATGCACGCCACAGATGGGAGAAACTCAACTGGGATGTGATTGTCAGCCTTGACAAATAAGAATCACAGCGAGACATTTTCTTACCTCTCTCTCTGCTTTCAACAGTTACTTTGAGAAGCAAAAAGCAGAGTGGCAGAAGGAACCACACGAGCCCGCCATCCCAGAATCCCTTGCTGCAGCTGCAGCCGCAGCCCAGCAGCTTCAGGTCTCCAGGAAGCAAGATGCCCGCCAGACAGCCACCTTCAGACAGCAACCTCCACCCATGAAGGTAACACACACACACACACTCAAACTACAGAAAGAATCACGAGTAGGAGTGAACCTTAATATTAATAAATATATTTATATTGTTAGTGGTGGATAAAGTATTTCAAAGTTATACTTTTTTTTTTTTACACATTATGTTTTGGCATTTCTCCTTCTTTATTATAGGTACAGTAGACGGTAGAGTAGAGAGATAGACAGGAAGGACAGGGCACAGAAGGGATAACCTGCAGCAAAGGGCACAGGTCAGAATTGAATCTGCACTGCTGCATTATGTGGCCTCTCCCACGTGAGCCATAGGGCGCTCCGCAAAGTTATACTCGAGTAGAAATACAGATATATGAAAAACTTAGTTACAGGTAAAGCTGACCATCAGAAAACATACTTGAGTGAAAGTCATTTAGCTGCTGATGTTCACTTTAATTAAGTATTGAAAGTACTCACTGTATAATTACTCAAGTAATGAACGTAAAAGTAAAATAATTGTAGTTGAATGAGTCGTACACAGTGTTCTGTTTGAACTTCACGTTTATTTAGAGTCAATCTATCACAAACACGAAGAACTCAAATCTACATACAGCTGTACAGATGATCACACCTTACAAACACATCAAACTATTTGTTTTCAGTCTTATGTGTCACACCGTGAAAATGTCTTCTATTTTACAATTCAATTTGTAAACTGTGACAAACCTGTTTGGACAAAAGTAGTGATGTAAAAGTATAGATTTTCCTTCAATAATAGTAATAGCTAGCAGAAATATTTGTAAAGATGAGGAGGAATTCCTGTTAATCCCTCCCATTTTGGTGATTTTGAGCAGCTTTAACAAATGTCACATTGTACAACATAGTTCTTTCCAAACATACTGGGACCTTCAAGAAAATTCCAGAGACCCCCCAAAGTTCTTTCATCCTTACTGTGTACACAGATTTGAAGGTCATAACCAAGTCATTTGTCCAACTTTCTCTCTCCAGGCTTGCCTGTCATGTCACCAGCAGATCCATCGCAACGCTCCAATCTGTCCTTTGTGCAAGGCCAAGAGTCGCTCGCGCAACCCAAAGAAGCCCAAGAGGAAGCCCGACGAGTAGAACCTCCTCAGCCTTCAGCTTCTGCTGGTTTAAAGGGAACCGATGGACCGATCCTGATCGAACGTCAGCCACGACGGCTGCAGAGAAAGCAGATCAGTGCTTCAGGACCAATTCCTCTCTGTCCACTTGGACAAACTGTATTAGTACCTTGTTTATAACCGTGTGTTAACGGCCTTCTTTTGGACGTATTGATGTGTAACTTTATGACTCCCTTCGTAAGTTTGCCAGCCCCTAATTGTGTAACTGCAATAATGCAAAGATGAACCTGATAAAGGTCCGAATAATTTAGCTTTTGTTTATTGCCTTGGATATTGTATTGTACTTTGTAATTCCTTTGCAATGCATGCGCGCTTCCTATTGCTATCTGATGTGTATTTTTGTGCCAGTGTAATAATTCATTGGGTTTATTTGCTAGGTTAAATTAACTCAATGTTGTTCCAATGTTTACAACGTTCAAGTGACCACAAACTGAAAAAACAAAAACAAACGTCTGGGCTCATTTGCTCTGAATAATGTTGTGTGTTTAACTTTAATACAGTGATAAAGAAATAAATGTCCGTTTTGTACTAAGCTGTTGAGAATCTGCTTCCTTAATACAGAACAAATGTGTGATGAAAGGTTACAGATTTATTACATTTCTTTCATTTGGTGGTCTGAGGTTAACTGAGGACACCACAACGCACAGATGGATCCCAGGAAGTTAACCACAGCCGAGAAAATATTAGTGAGCCCCTGAGCAACCGGGACTTCTGCATCTTGACTGGACCTGTGAACTACTGCATGTTTTAAGTGTTCATTGAACTTAATTGTAAGACTTATATATAACATATGGCTGTAACTTTTCAGTGCTATGGTGGCCAAGAGGCTAGAAAACAGGTCTGTAGAAGACTGTAGGATCACATCCCAAATCTGGTTTATTTTAAAGACTAGTTTTTTTTGTCATTATGTTTTTACTAAATTAGTGGCCATAATACACCCATGTATTATGTATACACCCATTGTACTACTGATCCGACCTTACCTTAGTTGAACGTTGACGTCCTCCATAAAGTTCACCTTGGAACCTGGAGCAGCATCCAAGGAGGCGTGCAGAACATCCAGGTGTTCATTCCGTCAGTACCACTAGTTGAACACATGAACAAAGACATTAGAAGGTTCTAAATGTTTCACTTTAAACCTACTTCATTAATACACACTGGACTCTTGGTACAAACTTGGGAGGACACACTCTTTCTGTTTGCTAGCTATGATTTCAATTAGACTTCAACTGAACATAATTTTCAGTTTGGTTAATGATTTCTACTTACCACTGGATTTTATTTTATTGTAAATTTAGCTTTTAAAAGGAAGGAAACCATCCAAAGCACACTGTACAAATAATAGTATCAACAGTGAGGAAGGATAGAATTGAAAATACATTTAAAAAATTTACAACCTTTTTCTTAACATCCTGCCATTAATATTTAACATCATTGTCCCTCTTTACTGAATTATAATATAAATAGGGAGTACATTAAAATTGAGACATAAGAAACTAAAATTGTCTTCTGCCTCACTACATCAATCTACTTTCAGAAAAAGGAAATCAAACATTACCGTCAACACTGATATGGCATTTATTTTGCTTTCTAATTAGTTTGAGTCTTACTTTTTTTTATTCATTAATATTATACTTGAAGTTAACATTATAAACCTGGAATTGTTAGGGGCTATTTGTTGTTTTTCTAAGCCATCGTGCATCTCTACAATTATTCCAATAACCCCTGAAATGTGTTTTGATCAAATGTAGAGACGTCATCTTTTACCATTATGAATCCAGACATCTCACTCAAAAAGAGCCGATTTGATCACTAACTTGTTTGTCAATATAAACACCTCGTGGTATACTCACTCTACTGTACCACAACATCCTCTCTTTCTCGTGGTATTAATACTGCGGCTGTCATATCTGCAGCTGTCTGAAAAAGGACAGCCAGGTCTTGCTAAATGAGTTCCTGTAGTGTTTTTGTCAGGGTAACCCCTTATTTCATCTGCTGCCAGGGCAACTCCACGTTCCTTTGCCGTTGCTATGGCAACACCAGGTTGCAGTGACCTGCATATCTCTGCTAAATTGCTCCATGAAAGATTTGGCACAAACTCCCCCGACAGAAACAAACTCCTATAAAACAGAAGGAAAGATTTAAAAAAAAAAAAAGAGCCTCGTATTTGATGAGTCAAATCAGTGTGGATGAGAACAAATCAGCGGCTCGGCGGGG
>OMNV01001029.1:0-10231 GCA_900303265.1 Brotula barbata | reverse complement strand
AACATTAAAAAATACACAAACGTACTGCTGTCATCTTATGTGCACGAACACGTTTCCATAGTGACAAATTAAAGTGTGAACAGTTGAGAGCATGTGAGTTCTTTCTGTGTGTAAGGTAATGGCAGACTGTGAATGAGATGATGGATGACAAAAATGATTCACACCAGGATGAAATTGGGTAGAACTCAATTTTCAAATAAATATCAATATTTTACTATTCAGTACACTATACTCGTATGCAACAAATTGGTTGCACATTTGCAGCCCCACACACACAAAGAAATATTCTGATATCAAAGTCACAGAGCCCCCATTTAGCAAACCGATATCAAAAATGGCAAACTGCTCTCTGCTTTCTCACCAACTCGACTTCCAGTGACACCAGCAGCTGCCTCAGGCATTGGCACCAAGGGAAGTGTAGTAGCAGCGGCAGCAGTGGTCCCATAGTTAGCAGGGAGAGGAAAACAACTAATTAGCCCTGATAATTAAATCCTCCAGTCAGCCAGCCAGTGCTGTAGCTCAACTCCTGTTTTTATAAGGCATTTACATAAGCAGCAGAATTGGTCCATTCAAAAATGAGGAATTAGCCGATTAATTCCGTTCCATTATCTGTCCAGCAGTAAGAAAACAAACAATTGGCTGTTTAGAAATGCAATTGGATAATAGCCGATAGAAGAAGGCGGAGGAGGGCGAGGAAGAGGGTGTGTGGTGGTGACAGCCAGAGGTACAATAAGCAGCATTCCTCTCAGGATTGTAAAAAAAAAAAAAATTGTTTTTGTGACTAAACGGTGTGTTAATGTGTTTGGCCCCGGTGTGTGTTTGTGCACACGGGCCGGATTGCGACCGAACCATCGGTGTGCGCTTACGTGTATCTGCATTCTGTCATTGGATTCTTGTTGTTTACCCGCGGGGGGAGTCATCAGTGAGGGAAGTGCTCTCTCGTCTCTCATTAGAACAGCTCTTTGATTTCATTAATTACTGACCTACTGCTGCTACTGTGGTTTGGCACAATCAGACTTTCCAACCACTCAAAGCTCACTGCCACTGCTACGCCACATTATTTATTTATCGCCTTGGCTGTATAATTAATAACCATGATTTCCCAAGGAGTGTGTGTGTGTGTGTGTGTGTGTGTGTGTGTGTGTGTGTGTGTGGGATGAGGGAACTGCACTATTACTTGTGATTCTGACATTCCCTCCTCAGATTTGTGTGGCTCCCCAGGTTTTTGTGGGTTTTCTGTGTTTTCTGTATGTGATTGAATGCAGCAGGTCTCCTTTGGAGCGGCTGACTCAGCTCTGCTGATAAGCTCCCATCTGATATGAATCTACTATCACTAGCTGCACAAGCAAATCATTAAAGAGCTGTCTACAATGAGCTGCATGGTACTAAAATGCCAGAGAATTTAGTACAGTACAATACAGAGGTCCGGTTTTGTGTATAGCTTTTGACAGCTCAAACTTGAAGTTCTTTATGTGAATTCTTCCATTAGGATTGGCCTTTATGCCACTGTGGTTATTTTCCTCTGTTGCCATTTCCTGAGGTCAAGATCAACAAAGACAAGACCATGGCGTTGTTTAAGACAAATGATGCTCAATATTTTTATACAATCCATTCTAGTCCGCCTGTCATTTGTCCATCCCGTCTAATCCACGCTCCTTTTCCAACTTCAGTCACCTTCCACTCGGATTCCATTGTTTTTTCATTCAATTGATATAAGGACCTGTGTAAGTGCAGACAGGCGGTCTGTTTTTCTGGCCTATTGACTCTTATGACAAAGTCTGTCTTTTCTTTTCCATCTCTCCTCTCTGCCTCTAGCAGGGCTAGTTATGGAGCCCAGTGACTGATTGGCTGTCGACTCTATCGATCCCCAAGGTCGCTGTGGTGACTATTGATGAATGTGCCCGCAATCCCCTTTTTTTCTTCCATCATCTTTTTCCCTCTACTCTTTACTGCTCTTGTATTTTTCTACTTCTCCACCCTCTGTGTGCCTTCCTCAATCTATCGCTGTGCTTCCCTTTTCCATGGATTCTTCCAATTTCCATTCATTCGTCCATCTATCCGTCCTGATTTTCCACCAGCTCCTCCGTGTCCATTGCTGCTATCGTTCATCGATGTAGCTGAGATCGATTCAGAGGATAATGACTGCTGGACCCGCGGGGAGCCAGCAGAGCCTGAAAGGTCCACAGACGGGGTGCTGACATGATTTGGATGATAGAAAGAGAAAGTAAAGGTGAATAGGTATGAGAAGAAGAGAAGTGATGTCCTCCAAGGTAGAGGGGACAAAGAGATGGGAACAGGAAGAGTGATAGAGAATTATAGAAGCAACGTAGGATGAGGACTGTATGCCAGAGGCAGCTAATAAAATGCATACATGGGGGGATGTAGAGGGGAAGAGTGGATGGGAAAGGACAGGAAAATGCAGGGAAGAAGAGAAGAGAAAGGTTAAATGTTTTATATACAAACATTGTAAATGTCCCATAGTTTGAGGAAGTATCTATTGTGAAACATGGTATTTGGGCTACAGCATAAAAGCCAGTGGGGCTTAAAGACGTCTTTATCAACTCATTCTTCAATGTGAAGTAATAATCCACTCTTAGTGATGTACTCAACAGATGGCTAATGCATATGTATTAACGTATTTTAGCAGCTGCTGCACTAAAACATTATTCTCCTGTCATGGCAGTAGAATGGAGCTTATTTCAAATGAGCGTGTGAAGCTATTAGACGACAGGCTGCCATATAGAACCGAACGCCCTTTATCTCTCTGCTTGTCACCGTGTTGCTAAGGATAAAATGACCTATGACTCCGAGGAGAGGGTGATGATGCCGAGAGAGGGGGAGATGGAGAGGAGAATGGGAGAACAGAGAATTAAAGCGGAGAGTCATTTCACAGGGCTATCGATTCTTAGTGCTTATCTGAACTATGACTTACCCCAGAAAGTTGTCATGGTGGAGGTTAGCAAAGGTACAAATAATTTTGTGGAAAAAATCAGGTCAATAAGACCAGATGATTGATGAAATTCTGCACCTGATGGCCAAGATATTAACGCTGACCACATTGGGACGGACACAAGGCCTCAGGGGCTTGGCTAAGGATGCTGTGGGAGCTTGAATGGGTCAGGAATGTTTCATGGGCCTCTAAGAGCCTTTCACACATTAGATGCGACTGCACATTGTTTCTGTAAGTCACACACAAGTGTTAACATCTGACAATCATGCGTTGTCTTCACAATATTTTCTCCTTCATTAAAATTTGCTGACGAGCCTTTCACCATTTGTATTTTAATTTCAAATAGCATTTTTAAATCTTGTGATCTATTCGGAATGCTGATATTTTTGGGAATATTCTTTTCATGTATGTTTTGTTTTGTTTTTGTAATTAGGACATAAGTGGTCATATTTTTGGACCACTGTATTGACTTAATGTTCCACTTTATTAGATGAATAAAAGATAAAATGTCATTTCTGTGTGGCGTTTGACACGGACGGCAGGGTTTACATTTTTCGGATCAGTTCACAAGTCCTCAACAATATGGCCTTTGGTACACTCTGTGTCTGTGATATGGAACTCAAAGAAAGATGTTAGCATTCTGGTGGCATCGTAAGTGCTCTGTAATTCACTTATATTTGCTGGGGAGAAATGCTGCTCCACTGATGGTTCCATACTGTGCATGTTTCCAGGCCTTCATCTGCCTGTAAATCTCTTCTGCTAGACTTAATTTTGTATAAAACCATTTTATTTGCTCCACTTGTCGTTCACTGAACAGTCCATGAAAAGATATGAAGAATGAAAATGAGTATAGTTAAGTCTTTGAGTGTCTCCGCGGTGTGTGTTTATGTAGTTATTTAGTTCTGTGGGCACTTTGAACAATGGTGTAAGGAAACAGACTGCATATGATATGCGGTATTCATTTTACTGTGCTTTGTTGTTTGTTCCCGTGTGTGTGTGTGTGTGCGCATGTTTACCCTTCATCATGGTGAATACATTTTACTGTAGGTAGGTGCAGCTGTCAGTGAATGAGAGAGAGGAGGAGGCTAGAAGAGACTGAGGAGAGGTGAATGTAGAATAACATGGCCTAATTTAAACCTAAGTGGCTCTCAAATTGAACCAGAGGCGAAACAGTCAGCACAAAATCTTGTAGCTCGTCTGCACTTGTATAACGTCCCTGTACTTATGAGTAAGGGGGGGGACGGAGGGGTGAGGGGAGCACAGAAGGAGCACGGGATTGTAAATGGAGAGAGTAGAGTGGAAAGAATAAGGTGAGATCAAGGCAGGTGGGAGCCAAAATGAGGAATGGAGGTGAGAGCAAGGAGCCAAGCCTGCAAAATTGCAAAGGATTACATCACAAGAAAGGCGGCAAACACATCATCCCATCATTTTGCTCTCCCTTTCTCTAACCATGCTCCCTCTTACTACCTCGCTCTAATAGTGAACTACGAGGACCCAGCAGGCTCCGTTGAACATGGTGGCCCGAATGAGTGTCTACTTAAATAATGCAGTCGACTGGCTGGCTGGGCCGAGGAGACTAGAGGAACGATGGAGGAAGTGGCGGCACAGTGCAAAGATACACACTTGTATTATTAAACAGCCCTCTGAAAGGCTGCAAGTAAGGTCGGAGAGCATTAAAAAGGGTCTGGATGTGGATTTGTACAGAGGATCTTAAATACATGCTCGGATTCTACATGTCACCCTGGAAGGGCATGAAAGGACTTAATGCTCTCCGTTTTCATTACTTTTGATGTAGTCCTCTAAACGCAAAAAAGGTTAAACACTCCTACACCGTGCTACAAATATAGAAGCAATAATTATATGGCTGCGTCTGCGAGTGTCGGTGAAAAATGCACAGTTGAGACGAGATCTGGTTTACTTGCGCTAGTAAATCTGCCTTTAGTGACATTTTCAGTGGAGTTTTTCAGAACCCTTTGAAATTTACAATGCGTGGGCAAACAAGCTTGATATTTAATTTGACACGGACTACCAGCCTGTTATAGAGCAAGGTTCCCCCGTGTCATGTAGAAAGTTACTAAATCGTCAAACACTTGTGTATTTGCAGTGCCCTATATGTCGTACCTGTGAACGTTGCCATCTGTGTGGCCTCATATGCTGAATTGCAATGAAGGATTAACCTGAAATTCCCCTTGTATCTTTTAGCACACATCTGTGTAATTTGCTCTTTCTCGTCCTGCATCTAGCTTTGGATTCTTTTGTTACATAAGCCCCATTTAACCCCGGCTCACCGAGCACCACGCGCTGATGACTTCAACCATTACGGAATTGCTGTATATGCTGTAATTCCTTAAAATAGAGCAGTGCAGTGGGAGAAATTACGTTCTTGCTGTTTTGTTTGGATCTCTTTTTGCTAAGGGACAGGGGGGAAAAAATGCAGGAAAACTTAGAAATTGTGGTCAGTCTTTTCAAGAAGTAAATCCGGTGATTTAATGTGCTTCCTGCAAAAAAACTGGAATTTGGGAGCAAAACATTAGAAGAGGAGGTTGAGTTTTCATTTTGTGTGTTTTTGCCTCCTACGTGCTTCAGTCTGGCTCAGTCCGACTTTGACTGAGAACAATTTCACAACATGGACTCAAATGAAATTTTGAACAACCATCAGATCAATTCTTATGTATGATTGATGTAGAACCAGAGAGGGTTCACATTGAATAAACTTCACCTTTGATCGCCCGTAGCAAAACAATGCGATGCTATAAAGGAGCCTCGTGTTAGGTAACCTCATCTAGGTTACCTAACACATCCTCAGATTTACGTGTTGACAGCTACCATGTGTTTGTTTGTCCTCAATGTGCTCATTCACGCACGTTTAGCCCTGGGAGCATAATATGAAGCAATATGTGCTTTTCCAGATATTGCCTGTCCCATGCATAAAGTGGAATTAAACGTATGTTGGGACTAAAACGCTTTTTTTTTATTTCACACGTGAAGAGTTTTATGCAGCAGTGTTAAAACTGACAACAGGTGATGGATACATTTCTGGCCAATTTTGCACTGGTGAAGCTTCATCAGCGCTGTTGGCAGAGGAAATTTGCATACACGCTGCTGGTAATGCTTGTAGCTCTGCCATAAATCGAGAGACTGAGGCGAGGAGAACCAATCTGTAGCTCTCTGCCCGGCATTTCTCCGTGTCTGTCTTTACGTATCTTTTTGGTCATCTCTCTTGAGCCCACATCATCATTCCACCTCTCCCCTTTACTTCTGAGTCTTTCGCTGGACACTCATCCATCAACATGTTTGCCTCGCAGAACTCATGCTGAGGAATATTCCAACATATTTCCAAGCCTCGTGCTGTGAATTTTGATGAAGTGGTTCACAACCACTCGGCCCATCTTTTAAATATTCTGCTCAAAAGATAGGTATATGTTTGAATTAGTGTGAACATTGTGTCTGTCATGAATGTATCAGCGCATCTCTTCACTGATCAGTATCATTTTTACAGTGGTACTTCGTGTCTTTTTGTTCCCTGGGCTCTGGCACGAGGTTGACTTTCAGCTAAATGTGCTGTCTTCAGGTGAACCAAGGATCGTCTCTGTCCTCCCAATAAGACCTGACAGCTCTCACCCCCCTCGCTGTATCAATACAGACAACCAATTACAACTTTTTACACAGTTCTACAAATGAAAATAAGTTCCTCTGTCCTCTGATCTTTCTGCCCTCTCCTCTCTCGCTCTCCTTCTGTGAGTACATTTTCCTTCTCTTGTTCTTGGTTTCCTATCTGTCTCCTTGAGGGAAAGGAGGAAATATATGCCTGGGACTTGTTGGATCCATAGTAATAATAAAACCTAGCTGATGTGTGTTCAGCCAGTCGCAGCAGGTATAACTTTCATATTTCTTTCTTCCTTAGATGCATGATGCAAACTTTCTTTTGCATTACTCTCTTTTTGCCTATTTTCTCTCTCACTCAATGCGTTTCTTTCTCTCTCGTCCTCTCTTTTGGCTCTCACCCACACACAAACATGCATACACACACTGATTTATTCCCCCGAGCAGCGATTTGTCTTAACAGGTGGTCATTCAGATTCATGGCTGCCACTGCAGGAGAGGTAGGGAGAAAGGAAAAGATGGAAAGAAAAAAAAAGCTGTGGATGTGGGAGGAAGTGGAGGGGAAGACAAGGTGGGCAAATATTACAGTGTCAGAAAGCAACGTGATGTTACGTACCATTGTGATTTAAAATACAATCCATTCTCTGGCTCTATCAGAGAATAATAATGGTACGTATTCCTTTCATGCACCCCTAACCTGGGTACATTAGGTTTTTAAATTGTTATATATTTCGTGTTTTCCTCTGCACAAATCCAATCTGTTCTGTTACAGTCTAATGCTGAAACCCTTAATATATTTGTCTCTTTTCATCTCAGTTATTGCAGTGTCAGTTTTTATGGTCTGCCTGGTTCTGTGATAGCTCCCATGCTTGACCAAAACGCTGTGACTTTTCTCTCCGTATAATTTCAATTCTGACTGGCATTACAATGGCCCACAAAGTCAGGTCAGTGCAGATTTTGTGATTGTTCTCAAAACTATAAACCTCTGACAGGATTAGCACTTTTATACCCTCATACCTCATTCTTCTTCTTTGGATGTGGTTTATTTTCGGTTTATGGGAAATGGCTCCACCTTGGTAAAACTGTATATTTATCACTGTATAATATTATATTACTAAATTTTGATTCTTTGCATGCCAATGAACATTTGTGTGTGCCTCTGCATGCCTCAGGACTTTGTGATATACAGTATGTCGAGAGCCTCTGACCTTATAAAGTTTATCTTGGCACCGTTACGTTTGTGGGACTTAGGGCTGTAATTTTTAGAGATCCTACTATCTGTCAACATCAATTTCCAGTTCACCGTCCCCTTTTCCCGCTGAAGTCCCAAAGCTATCTGGAGCACGTTGTGTATCTGAAAGACACATGTACGGTGCTTAACCTCTGAGCCTATCGCAGTGCATTATGTCGGTAATTGCACGGCGGCTTTGAGAGAGCTCAGTCTCTTTACAGTATGTCCCATTATTGAAGTTGAAGGTTTAATGACACCGTTAAAAGAAGAGCCCAGTTTGAAGTTAATGCGCTCTGCTGTTCTAACTGCTGTTATGGTCCCAGTGGCTGACTCCGTGTGTGTCTGCGTGTCACAGACGACGTGTGTTCCCTGACACTTTGTTGTAGGGTATATGTGTGTGTATGGGTTCAAAGCTCAGGCTGATTTGAGCGTGTGTATGTTTACACACGGCATTTATCTTTTATGAGGCCGTTTGTTTTTTATGTGACACTTCATATTCTCATCCATTTATCCCTTTTTATCTGGCCCACAGCAGTATAACTGTATTGCTTTTGTTGGGCTGTATATAATCCATGATGTCTCTGAGCTGCAGAAGGGTGGAGCACATAGACATTTTTGTAGTTTCAATCACTCCATGCTGTCAGCCTCAGGGAACCCCTTTGTGGACATGATGTCACATGTAGGCTGCACAGGAAAGAAGCGGTCAGGGGTTCGCACAGTAACACCCCCCGCCATTACCCCAAAACAAAACAAAAAAAAAATCCAGTAGTCATATAGTTTTTATTCTAAGTGTAAAATGTTGTTGTCCCTTTCCCTCTTTTACCTAAATAAGCGTATTTATAGAAGTAAGGGAAGGAGAGATGACCAAATGAAACGTCAAAATGGAATGAAAGAATGAAAAGGGGGAAAGAAGGGACATGGTTTGACAGTACGAGGAAAGAATGAAAGCAAAGAATGTTGTCCTCATATACAAACGCATGAACAAAGACATTATGTTTATACAAATTGTTGTAAAAAGTTAAGCATTTCCCTTTATAATCAAGTAAGAATAAAGTAGAAAATCTCCAAAATGAAGTCATCAGAACAGAACATGTTTTATACCTCCATGTACACCTGTATCTCTTACGTCTGCTTCTTAGCTGTGTTAATTTCCCATCTCTCTGTCTCACTCCTTGCAACCTGAGAAAATTTTCATTGTCTCTATCTCTTTCCACTCCCCTATTGTATAGGAGGATAATACCTGGACAATAGCTGCACCCAGAGGAGAGTCAGTGGCCGTCTTTATCCATGTATCTCTGTCTCTCTGTGTTTGGGTTGGCTGAGCCTGCGGGTGTGCTGGTTTGTAGGCTGGCTGATAAGTACCCAGAGGGTCAGGGGGAAGATGGAAGCAGCAATGGAAGAACCAGAGCCCAGAGAGTATTGCACTACCTCTCTATCTGCTCTGCATGTTCTTTTTCTTTCCTCACACACACACACATGCACACACACACTTGTCTACTCTTGTCTCCTGTACTTCCAAAGCGAGAGAACCAGGACCCCTTAACCTTACTTGGCCCTTGGAAGTGATCTATGACAGAACTGCCTTCATGTTGCTGTGTAACATTATCCAGAGAAACAGGCAGAGAGCTGGCAAAACACTCAGCCAAGACCATTGTCAGCGCTAAGTCGAGTCTTCAGACGAACAGAAGCAGTCCTCACCAAGACACCAAATTTTGTACACGTCGTCTGCAGCTGTGACAGTGCTCGCTGTGTTTTGTCCATAATCTCATCTGCTTGTGTCAGTGAGGATGAAAACCGCAATTGATATATCATAGAAACCGGAGAACGATGAGCGTGGGTGAAGTGAGTGTGGGAAGAAGAAAATGCTTGGTCTCGGCTTTGATTTGAATTAAACCTTTAACAACGACACATAGAAAGGCAGCTCAAAGCCATACTTCATACCTATTCACGACAAAGACAAAATATGACTCATATTCTACAAATACAAGGCAATTTCCTCTCCCATCAATCTCGTCCCCTCCAAAAGAGCAAATTTTCTAAAAGCTAAGCATGCTCAAACGATAGAGACGCTTGAATTTCAACATTCTTTTCGAAGCACAATGTGAAAAATCAGGATATTGGATTAAAACAGAATCCAGAAAAATGTAATTTCACAGCCCTCCAGCAACAACAGACTTCATAAATCAACATAATAAAAGTTCAATTACTAATTTAAGCAAAAAAAATGCATCACTACAGAAATGAGTGAAGTCACTGAAGAAACTGCAGTAGTAATTGACAAAGTCGGCAAAAGGAAAACATTTTTTTTTATGTTGTTACATTAGTAATAATTCTGAATGCTGGTCACGGCTGTATTTTAAATTAGTTGACAAACAATTTTATGGCTTCCCTGTCAGAAAAGAACTTTAATAAGTCCAGATTGTGTGGCTTAAGCACACCAGGCTCGG
>OMNV01001026.1:10157-20684 GCA_900303265.1 Brotula barbata | reverse complement strand
CGATGGAAAGACTATTTTTCCGTGCCTCTTTAGTTGTTTATGGGCTTGACAGAAATGACAACGGTTGTGATTGTGTTTGTTAACACGTCAGAGTTCAACTTTTCAGTGTTTTGTGCAAAGGTTTGGCCGATTCTGAAACTTTGCCGTTGTAGTCTGACTGTGTTGTGATTTCCCGAATGCTGTGTGTATTCAGTGATTGTGCCGCTCCCAGTGTTGGCCTGTACACTCTTTCTTTCTGTCTTTCTTTCTTTCTGTCTTTCTGCCTTTCTTTCTTTCTTTCTTTCTTTCTTTCTGTCTTTCTTTCTATAGGTCTTTCTCTCCTTCTTTCACCCACTCCATTCCCTGCATTTCTCTTGTAATTGCTCTCTCTCTCTCTCTGTCTCCCTCTCTCTCTCTCTCTCTCTCTCTCTCTCTCTCTCCATTCTTCCCTATCTATCTCTCTCTTTTTCCCCTCTCTGTCTGTCTCTCTTCCCTGCCCCCCCCCCTTGCTCTATTCTTTCTTCTCTGTCGTTCTCTCTTCCTCTGTCTGTCTGTCTGTCTTTCTCTCTGCCTCTGTCCTCTCCCTCTCTCCCTTACTGTCTGTCTCTCTCTCCTTCTCTCTGGCCCCACTCCAGTCGCGCAAGATTTGGAGCCGATTGTCTATTTATAGCGCCTGTGGTTCTGTCGCCATGACAACGAAGCTGGAGGCCAGGGCGCCAGGGAGCTATTTTTAGAGCAGCGCTGTAATGTCAGACACAGCCTTCTCTCTCTTTTCTTTCCCCCTCTTTCTCTCTCTCTCTCTCTCTCTCTCTCACTCAGTGGATGTGGTGTGTGTGAGTGTGTGTGTTTGATTAAGGATTGGCCCGTGAAGCCGGTGCTGTGGTGGGTTGATGATGTGAAGCCCCACGAATCGCTCCGCTCAGTGGCCCCGTGCGATCATTTTGCCCTTGAGAAAGCGCCGATACGTTATCTGACATGACTTCAGTTTTGTTGGCCTGCAAACCTTCAGTCTTTAAATCGATCCCGGCTGCCAAATATTTAAGTCCTTTAACGTCAGCAGTTTTCTCTCTATTCTGACAATTATTTTTTAGCTCCAACTGGGATTAGCTTTACATTTTCAAGTTGTGCTATCACGTTAGATGTAAGGACATTCCACCTGAACGTGGAAACATTAAGTAAAAAAAATCATTTAAATTGCGTGTGTTATAAAATGCATGTTGTATATCATCCTTCCTCTGGCCTTAAAATTATTGTACTCCTCTGCCCATACTAATATGATTAGTCAGAGTAAATACTGATAATACATCAGTAGTTTCAAAGTTGTTTTCAATTTCTTTAATATGCTATTTTCAGAACTGTTATTTAATTCGTCTGCCTGTTGCAAAAGTTTATTTGTGTAGCATGAAATTTTGCGTAATTTTTTATTCATCTTTTAGTTTTTAAACAATTTTGATGGGAATATCAGGCAGCTTTTCCTTATGAACAATAATTTCCTGAACATTAAAATATGTCAGCTGTTATTCTTTGTCTGAAAACCAGGAAAGGGACATTTCTTAAGGCTTTGTGCTGTGCTGTACTGTCAGAGTTGTGAGCGTGTACGTGTTTGTGTGTGTTTTAGTGTAAGTACAACACACGGCTGATCAACGTAGTTACTCGCATGCAGGGCAAAAGTCCCCCAGATGTGTGTGTGTGTGTGTGTATTTGTGTGTTTTTGTCTACCTGCTGAGACAACGAGAGGAGTGGAGATGAGTAAAACTGTTTTCTGTAACTTTGTAAGCAATTTTTGCTTGATGTGTTTTACACATTTTTGGTTTAAAGTGCAGTCTGTCTTTAAAATTACATATTCTTTAAAATGAATATACAGTTGTACTGTATATAATAATGAAGGCAATACATCATCTTTATTTTATACTTTTCCAACTGTCTAAAAAGTTATTCTTAAAATTACTCAGTCTTTTTTAAAAATGGCAGAATGTCTTAGATTTAAGTCCTGATGCTGATAATCGAACATATTTGTCTTTCTTTTCTTTCCATTCATCATTTTGTTGCTGTTTGGCGTCTGAGTCACACATTTGACGAGCTCAGAGTCAGCTAATCCTGTTAGATCTGCACATTTATACTAACTCATAATCTGGTAAATCTGTCATCCTAACACCGCCACTTTAACAACGAGGATACATTACGGGAGTGTTATGAGCTTTGTGGGGCCGGGGCTCTGTCATCAACTCGGCAGCCTCTTATGTCCTTCCAGCACGTAAAGATTTCAGACTCTTAAGCTAAGATAAAACAAAGGGTCAGATTTTCACAGAAACCGTTGGTGTGGTTGAGGTGCAGACAACCGTTTCAGACAAATTTCTTCTGTAATCTGAGCGTGCCAAGGAGCTTCAGCTGAAACATGCTGCCGTTTGTAGGCCTGCAGGGACTATTTTCAGACCCGTTTATTCTAAAAGAAGCGCTGTTTATTGTAAATGGGAAGGTGGAGGAATGTGTGTTTTCATAGCTTCCTTATTTTTGGAAATTACTTGTATGGAATTTTGACTTTAAGTTATTTTCGCCTGAATTTCATCCAAATGGGTGCGTGTATTGTATATTTCCATAAATTAGAATCAGCCCAGTCTGATTATGTAAATGTCTCTTCTTTTAAGATAACAGAACATTTGATGTTAAACATGTCAAAGTAGGCATGTGTTGGGTTTTTTTTTCTGTATCTGAAATGACTCATGTAACAAAATGGTTACCACATCTAAAAATACAAAAAGAAGAAAAAGGCACTTTATCACCTCTTGTAAATATTGTGCTATTTTCAAACAGTGTCCTGTGTGTATTTTCAGCCTTTAAGTCAGTCTGTCTGCTCCCCCAGAATAACCCTGCCAGGTTCTACATAAGAGCGCAGACCTCTCTGTTACTGAGGCAGACGCTATTATTTAGTTCAACTTACGAGGCATGGTTATTATTGGCACCTCTCCTATTAA
The DNA here is from genome assembly GCA_900303265.1 of Brotula barbata. Taxonomy (NCBI): domain Eukaryota; kingdom Metazoa; phylum Chordata; class Actinopteri; order Ophidiiformes; family Ophidiidae; genus Brotula; species Brotula barbata. Next base: position 17,733 of record OMNV01001026.1, on the reverse strand, counting down.
TAGGGAGAACTGCTAAAAATTGTGCAGTGTGTTTGTCCTGGGCGTGTCGATGCCACAGACCACAGCTATAGTTAAACAGGAGTTTGTCCTCGGCAGATGTCTGCAGCAGCCATGTTACCTCCACGATCATCGGTAGAGCTGCTCTCGCGTCAGACGAGCGAATCTGAGGATGGCGTAGAGGAGCGGCAGGCGAAGTCGCCGGACGCTCGCAGGGTGTAAACTCTGGATTTGGGGCAGGGAAACGGCGGCGGGTTGTGTTGGCACGTCAGAGGGGCTGCGGTGTGGGAACGGCCGAGTCGCTCGGCCCCTGCAGAGAGGCCAGGGTACCGCTGTGTTGGCCTGCTTAATTGCCTCCGTGTGTTTTATGAACGTCTCTGTCGTTTTGTGCACGTGTGCGGCTGCGTCCACATGCTCGTCTCTGTTCTGCGAAGCGTTTGTTTGGTCTCTCTTTGGGCATTCTTTCCCTAAGATAAACTTTTGTCTTTTCCACTTGCGATGCCTCCCTCTGGCTGGAGTTGCTCCAAATATGACACGGCCGGTTTTGTTACCTGTGCGAGGCCGGCCGCAGCTCAGATTTATTTGGACTGTCCTTTTTGTGCCACATTTGTTGAACAAACAAAGAAAAGTTCCTCCTCTGTCGAATTTCCTTCCTCGTATTTGCTTTTTGTTGATCGCCACATCAACAACACCCACGTCCTCTGTTTGCGTCTTTCTCACCTGTAGTCCAACATCAAGGACATCAATGGTCAATTGCTATTAAATAATAATGATCATATTATGGCCGTGTTATCGTAAGTTCAGACTACATCTCTAACCATAACCTTAAAAGGTATCAAATGTGAGTCTACTGGGTTTCCTTCACCTCTCTGATGGTTCTTCTGAGTTCTTCTGTACTGACTACGGTTTTCTGGACTGCCTTCCTTCTTGTCAGATAACAGATGGGGGGGGGAAAAAATGAACCCAAACATGACACCAATCCGGCGTGGAATATCCTAAAAAGAGGTCCATCTCTTATACTGAATAAACTGTGCGTGGTTGTATTGTTTCGTCTGTTCTTTTGTGCCTTTTGAAGTAAACCGAGGCCTTTAGTGTCGTTTCCCTCTCGGTCAACACGTCTGTCTATCCGGTGGCTTCAGTGGGCCCCGCCCTCTGTTCCTCTCTGTTACCTGCAGCCCTCCTGTCACATTTCACCCCTGCCTGCCACATTCCGAGCAATCACAGAGGAGGTTACATACCTTTGCCCCAAGAAGCAGCGGCGAGCAAGCATCCCACCTCTCCAGTTGTAAATATTGGTGGGTGGGCAGATACTCAGTCAAAACAGGAGGCCGGGAATCCAGCACACATGGAACCCTGTTGCATTATCAGGATCGGCAATTGTCAGAATCAGTTTAATCAGATTACCGTTACATTTAGCAGGGATTACGAGCGGGATTATGTTTTAAGATTATACAGTTTTCTCTCACAACACGCCTCTCCTCTCGTATGAAGCGGGTTACAGCGGACAATTCACGAGCCCGACAGTGTTAGAATGCAGCCGTGAGAGTTTCCCATACAGGATTTTGACAAAGAGTCGGCTGAAAGTGGTTCGCTTCCTCCTTTGGGGAGATTTAATTCAAGCAGCACCAAAGGCCCAAATGTTCCAATTAAGCATTTAAAAAAAAGAAAAAAAAGAACCTTTTTATTCCTGTTGATCGGTCCGCTCCATTTCACTGACACGCCAAACGTACGGTGACCAACAAAATAATAAATACGACTAGATAGATAATTCATATGTCAGTTAGCGTTTGTTAGCTTTTTGATGCCATATCTGTCTGTCTATCAGAAGCTATCTAAGGCGTGAATCACAGTTTTATTTTCAGGTCACGGCAGTAAAAATCACTCTAACGCCAGTCAGAAAAATGAATCTTTTAACAGGAAACTAAATATATTGTGTTTTGGCGTGTCGCGGTCAGCGTGGGGATTCACGCTTCCACTTTGGACTACAGATTTTACGGTGTTGACTGGAAATGGTGAATGACCGCTACATGAATTCCACTGGAAATAAATGTTGTATTTAGAGTCAAATTCACCCTGTGGAAACGGCACACGTCGTGTTTTCTGCTTAATTGTTTACAACCAGGAAACAAATTTGACCGGACAATTTAATCAGGTCAATTTGTTGACTTAATCAGAGCGTCCTAAGTGCATTCATGAAGTTTATCGTCAGCCGTGTACAGGAGAAGTTAGCGGCTGTCTTTCCAGCGTGCTCAGAGATTACAGACGGGCTTTTTGTAGCCGATTCCTCCACAGCCAAGGTGCCGTACTCGACCCTTTAAAGGAATTGTTTTGGGATAACCTGCAGTGCTGGCTCCTGATAAATAAAAGCTTGGGGGACTCTTGCGATGGTTGCCACCGGAGCTGGGAGATAATCAACAAATTCCTCCCGGTGAAGCGGCGTTCAGCTTCCTCCTTCTCCTCCCGTCGTCAAAGCAGAACCACTCTTGTCACTTTCCAGTCATGTTTTTACACAAGAGCAGCTTGGTTGATTCTCTCTTTGTGTGTGTGTGTGTGTGTGTGTGTGTGTGTGTGTGTTGCAGAAATTCATTTCTTTAGTCTGCAAACCTCTTATTTGTCACATAAAAATGTATATTAGAGCCGAGCTGATTTATTAACAAGGCCATAAATGTTTTCCATGCTGCATTTTATAGATATTTGAACCTTATAAGAACCTTGATTTATTTATATGTAATTACTTGAATTTAGTTTGAATGCTTTTTATTAGTGTTTGAATTTAATTTCTGGTAAAGTTGTATTTCTGGTTGTTGTAGTCGCTGTCATATTTGATGAAAAAGTTTGCTGTAAAATGTTGTCCTTGGCAACAGATATTTAATGAGCAAATTATACAGATTTATATTCTGCTTGTTTTTTAAGATTGAAAATATACAGATGCATTCTTAACAGACTAGTAACTCGGTATTTTTATATTGGCGGTTTTAAAAATAGCGTAGGATACACATGAGAGAGGTCCTGTTGACCAGTGAGGAGTTCCTCCTGACGTCCAAGGGCCCATTTTTTATTCTCCAGACATAATGGATGTCGGTGATTCTGATGCAGTCAGCATGAAACAGGAGTGCAGCTCTCTGTCACACACACACACACACCTTAAAAAGCAGCACTCATGTAGGCTGATTAATCTGAACAATATATCTGTGTTTGGTAGGAGCTCTGCAAATCCAACCCGCCATAAGCCTGCATACCCACCCACGCACGCACACACACACACACACACACACACACACACACACACACATCGACCACTTACACACACACACACAGATACACACCTCTCCTCCTATGCAAGTACTACTACAGCAGCTCCATTGACTCGGCTTCTCCAGTCTGACAGAGCAAACGGCTGCTGGTGACTCAGACTGCCACCTCTGATCTCACTGTGAATCAAAACACACGCCATCTGGTGGCTGTTCAGGGGCCGCCGGCCATTTTTCCGGAGTCCTCTTTGTGCGTCTCTGTGTACAGGGGCCTTTTTCTTCTCAACACGTGATAGCTTGTGTTTGCCGGTAGATGTAATGTGAAGTCGTGCTTGCGCGTGTGTGTGTGTTTGACGGCTTCTGCAGTCCTGACCTGTTTTTGTTCTCTTTTTTTTTTCCAGCTTCTTAGACAGGATTGATGTGGTCAGACAAAATGACTACACACCCACCGATCAGGTGAGACATCCAGCACACTCACTGCACCATGCAACATCAAAGTGATGATCCTTCACTTTTCCTGTTTGTTGTTTTTTTTTTTAATCTACATTGAACACCATATTTTCATGCCATTTCTGATGAAAGAGTAATTTGATGGACTTTCTGTACACAATTTTTCATAAACCGTATCTGGTCTGACATACATGGGAAAATTATTCAGGCAGTCCAGTGTCACATGGCTGCAGCGTCGACTTTTAGTGACGAAGGTTACTCCAGCTCGATTACTAGTTTCGGTAAACAATCCTCAAAAGACATTGGCAGTCACTTCTTTCACCTCGTTCTCCCATTTCCACACTTTCCGCACACATCCTTCTTCTCTGCCTTTCCTAAATGTTCCCTCTCTGATATCCCTGTTAACTCCCTAACACCCCTCCGTTTCCTCTTTGTCCAGGACCTGTTGAGATGCCGAGTGCTGACATCGGGAATCTTCGAGACAAGATTTCAAATAGACAAAGTCAATTTCCAGTGAGTTACCAGTAAAAACACAGAAGATAGTCTTTATTTTACAGACACATTTTCTGATTATTGTTTTTTTTTTTTGTAAATATACCAAAGATGTTGCTGGTTCCATCGTTTCCTTTGTGAGGATTTGTTGCTTTTCCACATTTCATATCATTGTAAATTCAACCACTTTTGGTTGTTAAATGGTATTTTCAGACAAAGATATCTATGTGGGTCATGAAATCTGTGTTAAATAGTATTATTATAACTTTGTAAGTCTATCGTGTCTTTGCTTTGTGTTGCTCTTTTGATTCAACTCTGAACTTTGCCTGTCTCACAGTATGTTTGATGTCGGAGGACAGAGGGATGAGCGTCGAAAATGGATCCAGTGTTTTAACGGTAGAGTATTTGTAGCCCTCCCCCATGACATTAAGTTCTTAAGAGTTTGTCAGGTTTTTTTGCCAGTCTAATCTCATTCTATGGTGTTTGTGTGTGTATTATAGATGTAACGGCTATCATCTTTGTGGTGGCGAGTAGCAGCTACAACATGGTGATCCGAGAAGACAATCAGACCAACAGACTGCAGGAGGCCCTCAACCTTTTCAAGAACATTTGGAACAACAGGTGACAGGCTAAACTCTTTGTTTTCTTGACTTAGATGTGAATCAAGTTTGCGTTTTTTTTTTCCCCCCATTGATGAATGTCACTATAACATTCTGCCTTACTGTACACCATCAAACCCAATTTGAGCGTAAATATTAACACCATGGTCCCTGAAGACATTTTTTATTCAAAATTATGGGTTTTTCTTGCATAATTTCCTCTTTTTCTCCCACATGTGTGTGTTTGGGTTTGTGATATGTCTGCCAGATTAATAAATGTAAATATACTGTAAACGCATTTAAATCCACAACACATTCAGATCATTGTTTATGTTTTTGAGTTTTTTATTTGTATCTGTGGTCTATTATAGACATATTTCTAAAGGATTTTGCTTGTAATGAGTATAGAAAGGTAGGGTATTTTTTCACAGCAAACACTCTGACATCATCTGTGAGAGCAAATGAACAAGCTCTTAGACCTTTTTAAAACACAGGTCACTAAACGAGTCTCTTGTTCTCTAGCGTTATGTTATTAGAACAAAAAGCCACACGAAACGAGTGTGTCGTCCACATTGACAGACCTTTCACCACGCTGGCACTGAACTCCTCCTTCGTTTCCCTCCACAGGTGGCTGCGGACCATTTCGGTAATCCTCTTCCTGAACAAACAGGACCTGCTCGCTGAGAAAGTTTTGGCAGGGAAGTCAAAAATTGAGGATTATTTCCCCGAGTTTGCGCGTTACACCACACCTGATGATGGTAAGTGACTGAGTGAGGATGAGATCTGTGGATGTCCTGATCACAGCACACAGTTTGTTTTTTTCTGGTACGACCAAATTCAAAAGGCACAATGATCAAGAAATTATTGGAAACTGAAGCTAGAATCCAGAAGAAACAATGCACCAATGGTGCGGTATCCTCAGCGTGTGGGCGTGGTCTTCATGGGGGAAAACAAAGATCTTCCCCTCAATTGCAGCAAACACAAAATAGGGATGATAAACAAACGGTCTCACTTCCCTTCAACTCTCAATCAAAAACTAAAATTCCTATCAACATATAGATGTTTTCAGTGGAGTTTCTGTTCTGCAATAGGATACACAAATGTTTAGATTGATAATATGAAATTCCTAAATATCCCCAGACCAAAAGAACCAAAGATTTCTGTGTGATTTGTGCCATGAAACCGTGACAAACGAAAGCATCGCTCCTCTAATGGATGAACCCTGCAATTTTGGTTTATATTTCCTTGAATTCACAGCAAGTTTCACCGTGATGTACGAAGTGCAGAAGTGGCTTGAATGTGACCAGATTTGTTTTTGTCCAACAGCAATACCAGAGCCAGGCGAAGATCCTCGTGTCACAAGGGCAAAATACTTCATACGGGATGAATTTCTGGTAAGTGGACCGTTTGTATTTGAAGTCTTATTCACCTGTGTGTGTTTTTGAATGACTACGGTTATGGAATCTGTGTATGTATGTGTAATATGAAGACGATAACTCACCTCGACGTCTGTTTGTCTTGCAGAGGATCAGCACAGCCAGCGGGGATGGAAGGCACTACTGTTACCCCCACTTCACCTGCGCAGTCGACACAGAAAACATCCGCCGCGTCTTCAACGACTGTCGCGACATCATACAGAGGATGCACCTACGGCAGTACGAGCTCTTGTGATGAGCGTTGGGACGAGAGACTCCGCCAGCGACGTCCTGTCTACTTACAGTACCTACCTATGTACCCAAACGACCAGTAATCCCATTAATCAACCGATCAACTTCACCAAACAACTGACCCAGCGCCCGCCCTCCCCCTCCTCCTGATACGACTCCCACACTTACCGGTTACACACATCAGAATAAGCCAATAAAATGGACGAGTTCACGTGAAGGAAAGACTTTTCTTTTTCTTTTTTTTTTTCTTTTTTTTTTTTTAAAGGAAGTTAAGGCAGTTAAGTTTCATCAACCGTAAGCCTGGACTGCTGTACTCAGATACACTCAGACCCAGGAAAGAGGGTCAAGACTGGAATCCCTCAATGCAGGCTATCTCTCCTTTTAGATCTTTCTCTATTTCTCAGATATACACCTATGAACACACACTCACACACTCACAGGTACACACACACTACAGAGAAATTACTCAGAACCCTTAGATAGGTTTTAGTGTCTCACATCACCACCACATACACGTAAACCCTTTTAAAGTCCGGCAGAAGATAAAGGAAATAACACATTCTGAGCGAGAGAAAGAGGAATTTACTCACCCCGCGCTGACAAGGAACCGAGAGAGGCACGGACACAGCCGATGGATGGATGGATGGTGGCAAACCAATACAGAGGAGGCCTTTGAGCTTTTTGTGCCCCCGGATGGACGGACTGACTGCCTGTGGAAGTGAGCGTGACGCAAACATTAGACCACACGGCTCACATGACCTGCTTTTAAGAAACCAACGAGGAAAGAAGGCGAAAAAAAATAAATAAATAAAAAATACCATATAATGCATAAATTCATGCATACCAGTGAACTTCATGCAGTGCAAAAAATTCAAGCTATATATATAGATATTTATATATGTGTGTATATAAATATGTATATATATATATAAATATAAATATTATATATTCCTGTAATAACACAGTTCAACTTTTAAGTTTTTGTTAGTTTTTACCCCATGTTGTGTGTTGGTGTACACTGTGTGTGATCTGCCTTTGTGCACCATTTAACCCCTCCCCGCCCTCACCCCACCACACACACACACACACACACTCACACTCATGTATATCCCTGCCCTCC
>OMNV01001026.1:0-10137 GCA_900303265.1 Brotula barbata | reverse complement strand
CGACCCCGCCTGCTGCTCTTCGACAACTTGAACATTAACAATGAAAATCAAGGAGAGGGATTTTTTAAATGAAGAAAAAAACAACTGCAAAAGGAAAAATGTAACGCATTAAGTAAAAAAAAACAAAAACTGCAACGTTATCGAGACTGGATGGAACACACACATGCATACACACACGTGCGCGCGCTCTGGCCCTCATCGGTCCCATCCCCTTCCACTCACACCCCCTCTTCGTCTCGTTCTCTCACCCCTCCCCCTCCCACTCCCCTGCTTTAACTACGTCTGTCTTTATTTTACTGCTGGACTATTATTCTTGTACAGACTGTAAAATGTATTATTTTGTACAACTTTATTGAAGAAAAAATAACTTGTAGAAGATCCCTGTGCCTTGATCACGACTGTACGTGTAAAAATGAGCTAATATGTAAGTTATGTTTCACTGCGCTGTACAGCTGGACGGGTCCCTCACACCGTGGCCGAGCTAGCTCACCCCTGATTGGGGGCCGGGGGGCTTCGGATCAGGGCGGAGGCCTTCGTCTGTTGCTTTGTTTCCATTTTCCCACATTTGTTTGTTTGTTTGTTGATTCATATGTTTTGCTTTAACTGTCTTCTGGTTTATATAATAGGATTTGAAAAAAAAATGAAGAAAAAAAAAGATAATCAGACACACCACCTTAATGCTGTGTAGTGAAAGATATTGAACCCTAACACAATTTAATATATATAAAATATATTTCAGATTTTATATTTTATATATATGTACTGTACACTTATATCTATCTCCCTTGTGAGCAATCCCCAGGTTCTCTTCGCTTTCTGTCAGTAACATCTGCTTACATTTTCAGAAGGTGGCAATTCTGGGTGCAACGGGAGGAGTGTACGTACTAATTTCTTTCTTTATTTTAGCTTTAACTCTTTTGAAGGAGAGGGAAATATCCAATTGCAAAACATTGCTTGTTTCTACATAAACCAAATTCTTTTTGCTTAAAAATGAAGACACCTTGTATTAGTGTTTGGTTCATTCTCTGCAGTGCTCCGGGCTCGGTTCAAATCCCCACCGGAGTTTCACCAACACCACACACACTAAGTTGCCTTCAGTTCTCCAACATCACCGACTACAGCTCACTAATCGCAATACAGAAACACAATGAAATGTACAGATGTTCACTTTGAAAAGCAACTCTCTCAGTTTCTGATGATGCTCTGCTGTCTACACATTACATTATTATTGCCCGGTCATTGTCAAAGTTGCCAATACTGTTTCCATAACCTCAAAGTGCATAGTGTGAAACACAGACGGTGTCATGATCCATGTCCAGGACCCGCTGCTGTCTTTATTTCTAGACTCAATATTTGTCTTTATTCAAAAACTCTTCTGAGATCAAATTTGGAGGAATGTAAATCTGTTCACAACCAATTCACTAGCTGCCCGTTAACACTTTAATGATACATTCCGGTGATTTAAACTGGTAACATGATGTGACCACATCTTATTTATTTGGTATGTGATCCACTGCAGGATGTAAATGATGTTCTTGATAGCTGTTTGGATTTGTTGTGAATCACTCAAATGAAAAGGCGTGTCGATAGATTTTTCATTAACCTGGTAGAGTGTCTGCCAAGTGTCCATCGTGTACATCATTAAGGTTCATGTTGCAAACTCAGGTATCAGGGAAATGTGTCCACTTTCACACAAGTGTGTAATATAGGACATTTCAGTGCAATGTCCTGCAGATAAACACTAAAAAAAACAACACAAGGAGGAACACCTGAATGCACCATCAGATTTGGTTTCTGTTATACTGCCTTATTTTGGGGGAAAAGCTTAGGCTACGTTTACACTGCCAGGTTCATACAAACCCATTCTGATTTATTTAACAGATATGCATAAGGGCAGTTTAAGATGTGGAATTAAATTGGATTAAATTCTGATTATCTCGCGATACAGCTCTCATGTAACCACACTGATCGGATATTTAAACGTGCTGCAATTTGAGCTGCATTTGAATGCTTGTCTTTTTTGAATGATGATGCCACATAGGATAGAAGAGGAAGAAGCAAGCAAACCCTTGATTCTCCACCCGAAAGGTTTATGAGGCATGTTTCAAAACAGAGCCAAGGTAAAAGAACAAGAGTGGCTGCAATCAAATCATGTGTATTAAAATGAATAACTTCGCTTCCACTATGATGGTAAAACTGCATGTGCTTCATTTCAAGTGTAAATTTTAACTGTTCTGGTGTAAACACACCAATTGGATATGGGTCACTTTTAAATATGACATCTGTATTATTTCATAAAATACATTTATTGAATTTGCTAAAATCCTCATTAAATCCCTGATGGAATTTATTAATTGAGAATTTCTAGAGAAAATTATGTCCTCTGGCACCGACCTGCTGTGGAAGCAATTTGTGCACATAGCCGTGCACAAATTGGTTCCACAGTTGTCCATCATGTTTCATGGACATACAAGATGCAGCCCCGCCCTCTGTGCCCCTCTGTCCAATCACACACAGTCACTGCAAACATGTTCAGGAGCAAAAGTTTCTTAAGTTCACTGTGTGCACAACCTGGCCCTCTGTGGTGGGACGAGCAGAGTTGCTGCAGGTAGGGAGGGGATGGAGGACTGATTTCCCCCACAACACCTATTTACAGTCTGCTGCGTTAAAAGCAGATGTGAACTCAGATACAGGCAGAAAATCTGAACTGGACCTGCAGTGTAAACGTAGAGTGGATGGATGCTGTGGGACAAAGCCACACTCTTACTTAAAGGACTAAATCAGGCCTTCAGTCTCAGATTGAGAATGTGGAATTAAATACGTACTTACCATGATCTCAAAGGCCAAACAGAACTCTCCTGCTTTAATTCAACATACATTACACACATTTTACCAGCTGATGAGAGGAAACAACAGAGTAAAGTAGAAGAAGTGAGGCTCATCCTTCACCACAGAGGACATGGGAATATATAAAACTCACTGCATCACAAAACACGGTTGTTTTCATGCCTTTTACATGTTAGCATAGACAGAATACACTGATCTTATTGCAGCAAGAGAATTATTTGTCATTGGTGACAATCTGAACCACAATGTTTACTTCTTTGGCTTCCGTAAGAGCACTAATGTGTAAGACCTCATTACATTGACAGCTTTTTTTCATGCCAAAATCTCACCACATGTTCTCCTTCATGGCAGCAATAAGTGAGTGTAATTTTATCTGAAAAAAAAACACCTGGCTTCTTTCTATTCTGGCATCAAGTGCTCTATGTATTCTCTGCTTCTCCGCGTGTCTAATTCTTCCTGTACATTTTGTACAAAGACTCAAAGTACAGTGATGAAAACAGCACATAACCCCTGAAACACAGACACACACATACACAGATACAGGTGCATTAAGAGCTTACGGCTTGCAGGCGCAGTCACTCTTATGATATGTAGGAAACACGTATTATACAGCCTGTCTTGTTATTGAGGGTATAGAATGTTTTGCAGGAGGTTTTGCACCATGGAGGTTCAAGAGGGGATGCACAGTATGTCACATTGTTTCCCACACAATCATGGAAAACTTGCAGTTTTCCCATCAGTGTAGGCGGCAACATGACCCACTGGGACTTTCAAGGTTATACTATGCAAAGACTCGCAGTTGCACCTCACACACAAGTACACCATTGTTTTATCGAATGTAATGTTTCTGTCGGAGGAGTGAAAAGTCCAAGGCCTTCTAAATGCTCAGGTGTGATGTGACCTCCTACCAGGAGATCCAGGAGGTTTCACAACCTGCTGCAGCTGGAACTGGGTGACACTCATGCTGTGTACTACTGTTTCAACCCAGGATGTGAAAAGCATCAAGAAATTAATTGAAAATCAATGAGTGCGTGAATTGTGGCAGACACGATTCTTTGCAGCTCTGAGTTATGCTTTGGGCCACAATAATAATCAGTAAATCTGTTGAAAAAGATGTTTTAATCAAAATTTAAATATATAGTCTAAAGTTATGATATCACTGTTGGGTGTTGCCACAAGTGTAACAAGGCTGAATATTTCGACCACCCAAGAGAACTATGGGCCATACCAAGTTATGCCAAAATTTCATCCAACCTCAATAAAACAAATCTAACAGATAGAAAAGATAGGATAAAGTGTTTAAGAATTGAATCAAAGGCAGTCAGGAGAATAATCTGAGCAAATAAATGATAAATCCACTTTAAGGCGAACATCTTAGACAATTTAGGGGGCTTTGGATGAATTAAATAGGCCTTTTCAAAAAAATTTACCCAATAATAATGTGGAATACCACATGTAAATTACATATTTTTTCAGAATGTTAAATAATATTCAGATTTCTTTGTATTTTGTCACCATAATATGAATTAAAAGTCCTGTGTTCATGAAGATGGCCCTTTAAATAGGACAGTAGTTGAAAAAGCGCCTACATCCGTTCCATTAGAGGGCGCTATAGTTTTAAAACAAAGGCAAACCCACGTGCGTTAAATGGGCGCGTGAGAAGAAGAAAATCTGCTTCCTCGGTTCCAACTCCGCCCCCACGTTTCCATGCATTGGCGCGCTCGGCTGCTGTGGCTCTCCCTGCTCCTCCTCCCCGGGTGGTGCACTGACTGTGTAGCGGGCTGCTGGTTGAAAACATGGCAGGCATGAGTGCGGCGGGTGGCGGTCGGTCCGGTTCGGCCTCGGGCCCAGTTCAGCAAGGACTAAAAGAGGCTCTGATGGAGACGTTGTCGGCCATCCTGTCCCCGGTTCAAGAAGTGCGCGCCGCCGCGGAGGAGCAGATCAAAGTGCTTGAAGTGACAGAGGGTGAGTGTGAATTAGCCCGCGGGTCTCCGCTCCAACTTAGCGGGCAGGAGTGTCCTGGTATTGACGGCACGTTAACGGAGCCGTCCGCTGGTCTAAACAGCAGCCGGACATCTGACACACAGAGTCCCCGATAACTTTAACTAATGCTGGCTAACGTGGAGGTGCAGCTAACACAACCCCGGCTCAGCTAACATTAGGCCATTTTCTCACAAGTTCTTGAAGACAAAGTTAGCTCCAAAACTCTTAATTTAGCTCGGCTCGTGAGTTCGCTTTGCTTCCCCGTGTTTAATGTGACGTGATTGGTTAAAGGACTGTAAGATGGCTGTGTCATACGTGTAATCTTTAATAAAGGCTACAGTAATGCACATGGAGATGTGTGGACCCCGGCCTCATCTCAGCAGCAGCAGCAGCACGATGCCAACTGTTTTAGACGCAAACTAATCTTATCTTGTTGTCCACCACCACATGGGTTTTTTTCATGTTCCTGAACGCGGTACAGTGAAAGTATATTCGTCTTGTTTATAAACCTGGAAGTGACAGCAACAGAGCCCACGTTGATCCAAACTGCCCGGTGTTCTGTGTGAACCAGTGACTGTGTTAACTGATGAATCCCTAAATGTGACGAGGGATGATGAAAACAGGATGGGATTGTTTAGTATCCGTGAACTTCAAATTATTGTCCGTTACGTTACAGATAAGGAGCGAATCATTGTCATCCACAACAAATAAACAGGCATTAGTGAGGCTAGCTAAATCATCTTTTGTCCTCTGTGATTAAATTTGATAAATGTGAATGAGAACAAATGTTCAAACTTAATATCCTTTAAAATATAATAGAACCAAGTGTAATTTTGCTCACAAAAATCAGAATTGGAGCCACTGAATGTACATTTATGAATGTTATTGTGTAAATCACTCCTGCTGTCTACCATCACCTCTTAATGTTACCTGTTAGTGTAGCCACAAGTTCATCAGCAACGCAGATGGCGTTGGCCTTGTTTTACAAGTTGGGAGCTAATAACGGATGTATGTATGTGTTGAAGATGAACACACGGCATCAAATTTCCAAAGTGTTCAGCTTTAAACTTAATGATCATATGGTTGCCATGGCAGCCACCAACCTGATTCACACTTGACCGACAATTTTCCCCAGGATTTTCTCCCATCAAGCAGCTGGCAGCTTCTTGCATCAGCACCATCACAAAAACTCATCCACAACTGTCCCAACTTTATTCCTCACTTGGCTAAAATTCTTTTTTATTCCCAAGTTTCAGTTGTTTTCCGGTTGTACTTTGCACTGAAGTCGCCCTTAGAATTTTTGCTGATGTTCATAACCTCTGTCTCCTATTAACTGCTTATAAACTCTGAGGAAACTACCAATGGGTCTATCTTCATAAATATTCATTTGGAAGTGTAGCGAATGTACAATGTTGCCGATAGATCAGCATGTATTCTGGGAAAATTTGCAGAATAAAGCGAATTGGATTACTAGTGTGTAAAATCCCTGAACTGGTTGTGGTTCAACTTGTACTCAACTAATTGCAGACGAGGTGCATCAATCATATGATAATGTTTGCCGCAGGCTACAGCTGCAATACTGAAATTCTGTACATGCTTTTTATTTTTACATATATCCTTTATCCTGTTAACCAATACATGTCTGCTGAGCTGAAATGTCCTCCGTGTCCGTGTGTAATAATGGATTTAAATAATTTTATTGCATTTATCTGTGATGTGCAATGTGCGTGTCTTATTACGATAACGACAAAAATGCATTACATTGTCCTAATGTATAGATTGCAGGTGTACGTACTAAACGTGTAGCTCAGTTCATAGTTGTGTGTATGGAGTAACAGTAGCCCATACACACTTTCTTTAATTGTCCATTTTTCCAGCAACCCCTCTGCTCCTGTAAAAGGAGAGTTATGCATGCTGTCTGTTGGCGTGGCTCTATTGCGGGTTTGCCCTCTCTGCTGGCCCCTCTCTGAGAGAGCCGCCCTGTACGATTGTCAGCATTAACATTGTCTCCTGGATCCTGGTGTCACTTTTAGTAAACCCAGTGACAGACAGAGTGGGTTGAGACATGAGGTTGATGCTGATCCTGACTCTTTACTGTATCCCTCCCTCTGTATGCCTGTTTGACCTGGCCTGACCTTTAAATCAGGGTTTTGATGCGTTTCACTTGATTATATCCACTCTTCATCACTCAACCATTTCTCATTCATTCTATGCATTCCCACGTCTATTATTTTGTTACTGTTTCTGCAAATATTTTATAGGCCGTACTCTAGAGACTTTTATCTTATGCCATGTTTGGTTTGCTCATATGTCATGTTCCAGAGTTTGGTGTCCACCTAGCAGAGCTCACAGTTGACCCTCAGGGAGCACTCGCCATCCGTCAGGTGAGCAAAACAGACAAGTAAACTACCTTTGCAGGAAAGAGACTTTTGCGCAGGGCCTTTGGCACAGATAACACACATCTTTTTCAAATTTAAGTCTGATTATCCCGAGGTAATGCTCTTATTTTATATTTGACCTATTTTATCCCTGACTGGTCTACTTCTAACACTTGAATGTTACTGATCAGATGTTATTCTCATAATGTTTCTGTGTTTGCAGTTAGCATCTGTCATCCTGAAACAGTACGTTGAGACTCATTGGTGTTCTCAATCAGAGAAATTCAGACCCCCTGAAACCACTGATCCGGTACGCAAACACCTCTCACGCTCATCTGCTTGTGGTACAACCTCTGTGTGCCCAGTGTAATTGTAAGCAGTAAGAAGAAGGTTTTTTTTTTGTTTGTTTTTTCCCCTTACACCCCCTGCCCCCCTCTAGGCTAAAGCTTCCATCAGGGAGCTGCTGCCAAGTGGTCTGCGAGAATCCATCAGTAAAGTCCGCTCAAGTGTTGCATATGCCGTTTCGGCCATCGCCCACTGGGACTGGCCCGAGGCCTGGCCGCAGCTCTTCACCTTGCTGATGGACATGCTGGTCAGTGGAGATGTTAATGCCGTGCATGGGGCCATGAGGGTCCTCACAGGTATGCAATGAGATACAACATATAGAATGATGGGATTATGATAAACTGATAACAAAGCCATGCAAGCTGCATTAATTTAAGCTGCTAGGTTTTTCACATAAACAGTATATCTGTGTTTGCACATGACCAATTACACATTTACTTTTGTGCCGCCCTACATATCTGATCTTTAATCTCTATATAGTGTCATGACTTTAAGTCTGCAAAATCCAAACGTCACGCAAAGGCTTTGGCTTTGTTAAAATGTCATTTTTTTAATGTGAAGCTCTTCAGTTTCTCGTCATTTCCTTTTTGTCTTCAATTCTCACTTTAGTAATAATCATTATCCTGTTTTACAACTTGCTTAATGAGAACTTAATATTAAAGTAATCCTCTGTTGGATTGGTCCAGAGTTTACCCGGGAGGTGACAGATACACAGATGCCACTGGTGGCTCCAGTGATCTTACCTGAGATGTACAAGATCTTCACCATGGCTGAGGTAGGGCAAGATTTGTCATTTGTATTGGTCACAACATGAATCAACAACTAAACTGAGGAGATACGATTTATGGTAATGGAATCGTTGGATGAGCCGACATGATGAGCTGTGTTTTTGTGTTGTAGGTCTACAGTATTCGTACACGCTCCAGAGCAGTGGAGATATTTACCACCTGTGCCAACCTCATCTGTGCCATAGAGGAGATGGAAAAGGTGAGGTGCACTAATGCTCTTTACTTGTTTGAGTCACATTTGTTGTTTCAAATGATACGACACGGATGAGCTGCCCATTGATACAACAGGATGCCGGCTGTGTGTGATTATCACGTTACTACACCTCCTCTCCACATGTGTGTAGGGTGCAGCCAAAGCCTTGATCTTCCCTGTGGTGCAGCAGTTCACTGAAGCGTTTGTGCAGGCACTGCAGATGCCTGATGGACCCTCGTCTGACAGTGGGCTCAAGATGGAGGTCCTCAAGGTAGGAGGCCTTACAGACCAGAGTCATTTGTAGTATGATGCTCAATTCTGTGAGAACATGAAGAATGTCTTGTCTGGCCATCTTGAGGTTCCATTATGTCCACTTTCCGCGGGTGTGAAAGCAGTCTCTTTTTTTCCCTTTTTTAAACTTTATTAACTTCAGAAAGCATCAGTGGCTCTGGCTGGCAAGACGTCAGTGCCACCTGCTGGGATTCAATGGAAGTGCTATCAGATTGCATCACTGGTTTCTGCAAAACATTAAAATAAGAATAATATTAAGTCTAAGTAACAGCGTTTAATTTTATATAGTTTTTTTATATTGTACGTTTCATATGATTAATGCTTAGAAATCCATCATACTTGTCAGGAGAAGCCCTTTCACTCAGGCATTCCTCATGTCAATTGCTCGTCATCTGTCTTGTGTTTTATCTCAGCACATATTTATTAACATCGTAAAATGGGATGATCATTATACTTCAATAAATGCGTTTCTCTTTTATTTTGCTGTTGTAGGCAGTAACAGCATTGGTGAAGAACTTCCCGAAGCCCATGGTTTCCTCCATGCAGCAGATATTACCAATTGTGTGGAACACACTCACTGAAAGTGCATCATTATATCCTTTTTGATGTCAGCTTTGTACCAGCTTGCTCCTGGCTGTAACAATCTTATTTTCAGTGTATGACTTAAAACAGAATATTTTTTGGACTAAGGGTGCAAAAGTTTATGGTTTCAGTTTCAAGACATTTTTTCCCTTAATCTTTTATTTACTTATGTGAGAACAGAGGTCAACTACACAGAGGAAGTGTTTGATCCAGTAGACTCTGATGGTGAGAAGAAGCACAGTATGCCTTCTGGCACTGCTGTATAAAACACAAGTTTGAAATGAAGACCCATCACACCATCCTTTCGCATCATTTCTTATAACAATGGTTCATTTTTCCAGGTGAGGTTTTGGGCTTTGAGAATCTGGTATTTAGCATCTTTGAATTCGTCCACACCCTGCTGGAAAACAACAAGTTCAAGAGCACAGTGAAGAAAGCTCTGCCTGAACTCATCTACTATATCATCCTTTACATGCAGATCACAGAGGAGCAGGTGAGAAGAAACATGCATGGTTGTCTTAAACATATCCAGTATATTTCTCTGTCAATCCTGATCATTGTGTCTCCAGATCAAAGTGTGGACAGCGAATCCTCAGCAGTTTGTGGAGGACGAGGATGACGACACCTTCTCCTACTCTGTCAGGATCTCTGCTCAGGACTTGCTGCTAGTGAGATAAATAACCCTTAACTATTATTGCAAACAAACTGTTTGAATTAATGCTGGACAAAT
>OMNV01001025.1:25083-37285 GCA_900303265.1 Brotula barbata | reverse complement strand
CTTGGCCTACACTGTTAGTTGGGTCAGAAAAAAAGGAGTGCATGACTAATTTGGACTCATTACCAAATTGTAAGATGGAGCATCATTCAATGGTAGAATAGTGGGAGGAGCCAGCAGGGTATTAGGCATCGACAAGGGACCGCCCATACCTGGCAGAGCAGCCAGATCAGAGTCCCCGACAACAACAAAATCACACAGGAAAACCAGCAAGACAGAGGATGATTTGATGAATGATACATGTCATGACACACGATGGCTTCTACCTGTCGTCATGAGCAAACATGGAGCGATGGCAGTCCCCAAAATCCAAACCCCAGATCTTCACGTTTCTGTCAGCAGAGCCTGTGGCGATCAGTGCGCTGTCCTGGATGAGACAAACACAACCTCAGAGTCTGAATTGGACTGTGGATCAGGACCACTTCAGTCTGGTCCAAAAGAAAACAGCCATGGCCCAGTTAAAACCAAAACCATCACAAATCACTTCCAAAGCCTCACTGCAACATTTCCCAAGTCTGAGGCCACAGTGCAGTTAGAGATGTTTCCTGTGGGGAGAAACGTGTTCATGTGTTCATAATGACTCAGCCAACATCCTGTCAGACCTGTAGACAGCCTCTGGGCCCATCCCAGCAGCTTACAGCTCCTATCTACTTTTAGAATGATCAAGCATTGTTGTTCTAATTTATGGGTGGCTCTCCTGATTCAGCATTTCAGCACAGGCCCAAGAACCAGGAAAAAGAGAAAACCACAGAAGAAGAATGACAGAGTTTTTTGTAAAGCTGGAGGCACCCTGACCTATTGTGGGGACTAGAAGTGAACCAGATTAGATTTGTGGAAAAGGTGGGTGACCAGTTGAGCTGTGGCAGGAGCACTGAAGACTGCGTGATACCTCCACCATGTCCAACAGGACAGAGAGGATCAGGTGAGCAGCTACGTGTACGTGTTGGGGATAGCACTGCAGCAGCTCCAGGCTTTGCCCCGGATGACAAGTTCAGTTATCAACAGTGCATCCTTAAACTTTGGTGCTGCTGTGGTGTAGGGAAAAGGATGAACAGACACCTGAACCGTAAACTAATGGTTGACGATGATGATGATTGTCCAAGAGACGTGTTGTCTTTTTTCTTTTTAATTGCTGGGACAAGACTTGTGCAGTTTTTGCATTGCCTTGCATTTGTTTACCTAAACTGCGTCCCCACAGCCGGAGGAGTCTTCCTAACTCTTGTGGTCTCGGTGTGGTCATGCAGCCAAAGGTTATTCTGGGTGTGATTACTCAGATTTCAGCTTGGGGTGTACTTACATGGGAGATGTCCAAACACAGGACAGGCAGCTTGTGTCCATACAGAGACAGGAAGAACTGGACCAATGACAGAGAAGACTCATCAGCACACATACACACCGAATGAGCGAATGATTATTTTATAGAGGAGACTGGTTTGATATTGTTTCAGTGTTTGTGTACCTTCAGAGTGTCGGTGTAGAAGATCTTGACGGTGCAGTCTAACAGAGACACGGCCAGCAGTCTGCTGTCGGGGGAGAACTTCACACACAGTATGTCTTCCTCCATCTGCAGGGTGCGAGTGTGTGTCAGCGTCAGCCTCCTGAGTGAAGACACAGAAAAGGTTTGATGGAGGCCTGCACTGAGCGCGACAACAAGTCTGAATGAAACGGACGCACACAAGCCGACCGTTCACGCCGATGGAACGCATCACACACACAACGCGCGTTCATTCGTCGTTGGCCAGCAGCAGCAGTGTGTATGCAGTGACACTTTTATTTCATGCATTCATAAGCGTGTATCTACCAGTTATTGATTCAACATGTCAGGGTGTTTGTTCCGACATTGAAGCTCTAACAGTTACAGTGATGATGAAGACTGAAGCTGATGTTAGATGATGATGATGATGATGATGATGATGACGAAGTAATGAAAAAAAGTGGAAACATTTGGAGCTGTTTGCGTTTTCCCGTCATTTATGGTCGCGCTGATCGAGTTTCTGCCACTCCTCACACACATGACAGTGACATAGAACTACACCTCAAACATTACTGTGACTGCAACAAAAGTCTCACTAGTAAAAATCCAATAATAGTATTTTAATCCAGGTTGTGTCTTTTTAAAAAACGAGTATTGAAAAATGGGGCGTCTTATATTCAGATCAATACGGTAATGTTTCTGTGTTGGTTTTTACAGATATGACACCAGCACAATTGGAATCCATATTTCTCTCTGGACAGAATCATTTTAATATCATATGATGATAACTGTGACTCCTGTATCAGCTGTGATCGTCTCGTCTTATCTCTGAACTCGGCACAAGCAAATGAGAGAATGACATAATCATCTCCGCCCTCAGAGCGCAGATAGAAACATTTTCTTACCATTGGAAGTGTAAAAATTCATCCACATAACCAACATTTGTCCTGCTAAATACACAGCACATTTCTAACACTTCTGTTTACATATCGATGTAGTTGGATCGCTTGAATTTAAATCAATGTATTGATTCAATGGATGACTCCTTACACACAGAGTGCTCATCAATACTAATCCATTAGTTCTCATTTTTGTGGACCAAAATGACTTTGATGATGTTAAAGCTCCTTTGACCTGACTTTCTTGTTTACATATGGTTTGTGAGGCGGTGCTATGGCAACCATACTTACTTTTGGCCCGTCTCCTGTTGTGCGATGAGCTCAAAGTCCCAGAACTTTACATTCTTGTCTGCACTTCCTGTTACAATCCCCCTCTGTGTGGAAAACACAGAAAATTGAAACACACGGGGAAGCTGCAGCAGTTAAGATGATTTTAGCCATGCTAGCTGTATCAACATATACCTGATTTTTCATCTAGTCTTTATTACACCACATTAACACCTCAAAAATTGTCAGCCTCTTAGCATAGCACTTAATGCTAACACACAACTCTGAAGTCTTTCTGCTTTACATTCAGGCGATATATGACCATATATGTGACCTGACACATCGAAGTTTTGTTTGGTCTACTTTTTACTTTTATTCTTTTTAAAACTTGAACTCACTGGGCGTCCTGGTGGCTCATCGGTTAAAAGTGCACACCTCACAGCGCACTGGCGCTTGTTCGATTCCGGCATGTGCCCTTTGCTGCCTGTCATCCCCTCTCTCTCAGTCTGTCCTGTCTGTTACTCGACGGTTACTATCATAAAGTGCCAAAACACAAACAAACCTGAACTCACTGATGTTCTAACTTCTTAACACAGCCCAAAAGGTGAAAAATGTAAACTGGGAAAAAGTGTACCTGGTCTGGTGCCAGGCAGAGGGACCACAGGGCTCCGTCATGGGCATCCACCGTCTCCAGGAGGCTTCCTGAGGACAGCTCAAAGATCTGTAGCTTCCCACTCTGAAAGGACAAACAGCAGGATCAACAGAGCAGCTTTGATTGAATAGACGGTGTACAACCCAACCCTCATAGGACCTTAGAAATATAAAAGAACTCTGAACCCCAACCTGGATCATATTTGGCTTCAATGTCGGGAATCTGTACTTCTACTTTGTCTATATACTTTCTCTTACAGTAAGAAACCACTTAATTGACACATACTCAGATTACATAAGTACACAAAGATCAATGACTTGATTAATAATCAAAGCAATCAGTAGATTTCTACATCAACAGTTCAGAGAGAAACCCAGAATGCAATGTGTATGGAAATGCAGTGAGTGTGTGAGTGTTAACCTTTGTCCCCAGGATGATCTGTCTGTCTCCAGGCACAAAGACAGAGCACAGGGCATATTCACACGCCATGGTCCGAACCACCTGCAGAGTCGACCTGTGACAGTGACATAACGTTACATGACGCACAAAAACTACCATGAAGACTGACGGGTCGAGGCTGGAGTCTGACAGTTCCAACTTCAAGACGCCTAAATAGTAATCATCATTTGTAGACAGAGTCTCTAAACCGACATACACTGACTACACTGACATATAGTGGTAGTAGGAGGTAACTACAGCAGGCTGGTGAACTCCCATAACTCCATGTGAACGTCAGTGAGGTGATGTCACTTGTTGATATTAGCTGAGACTCTGCTTATGTTTGTTATATATTGAATTAACTTAACTCGTTGCTAAAGTGAATAAAATCTGAGTCTGTTGAATTGTGTCTCTGCGTGCTGCTTAGTGAGGTGGTGGAGACTCTGACTGCTCTAAGACCACGTCCAGCCATCACGCTGAGGTGAGGACGCTCACTGAATGAGCAAAGCTCACTTAAAGAGGCAAAGATCAAAGTCTGTAATACTGCATGAGAACAGGTGAAGGGTCACGGATTCTTCTCGGAGCCCCGTCTCACCTGTTCCACACTTTAACGGTGTCTCCAGAGGCGGACAGGACGGCCATGTTGTCCGAGCTGAACGCCAGGGTGCGGACGTCGGTTCGGTGGCCGCCCAGGGTGAGACGAGCCGTTTTATTGGCTACTGGGGCCTTGTCCAACGTCTTCAGGCTGTAGGTCTCAATTGTATTGTTCTGAAGGAGTAGCGCCACCTTCAGCTCGCCCCCTGCACATGACAGGCAGGCTGAACACCTGAGTGAGAAATAAGCAGTGAGCCACACCGCCCAGGTACAAAGTCAAATAAATCATCCACAAACTCTCTCACTCTCCTGTCTGCTCCTTCACACACTTCACACCGACCTGATCTTGGCAGAGCTCTTGATACTGGTCAGTCTGATGATCTCGTCCTTTAGCGTCCTCTCCACCACCGGCTCTGCTGCCTCCTCACCTGCTCCTTCCTCAGCCCTACAGTAGGGAGCAGTCACAAGACAAGGGTCAGCAGGCGACCTACACACCCTGAGTCATCTCATATCGTGCTGGCGGATGGCAAAATATCCACCAAACGGGTCCATTATGGCCATGATTGTTGTACCAAAAGCTTTGGACAGAATATGAGGTGAAGAAAAAAAAAATATTTTTTTTTAAGAAGAGCACAGAGAAAACAGCAACCAATGAAAAGATGGAGCATCGTGGAAATGACATGATTTAAAGACATGATTGGGGGTGAGTCGTTCATCTGCTGCTCCAGGTACCAAGCCAGCTGGGTGTGCAGAAGAAAGTCATCAAAGGACCACGGTTACCATGGTAGCAGAGACTGAGGGTGGGACAATTAGTGGTACAAGGAGGACAACATGTAGAGCAGATTTTACTGTGCTAAAACCTTCCAATGAAGTAAACAGAAGAACATTTTATCTTGTACTTACTTGGCTACCTTCTTTTTGGCTTTCTTCAACTTCTTTGCCATTTTCTTCTGTACTTCCTCCCCTGACAGCACAGTGAAGAGCTCCAGCACTGAATCATTACCCTGAGGGAGGAGACAGATATTTTGTTTATGTTTCCTATGGACAAGATACATTTTGACCCTTGGACTGTTTGAAGAAGCCTGACGTGAAGCTGGCGGTGACTTAGTACATGCACATGCACCAAATACTCAGCAAAACGCAAACAAACATCAACTACATTAAAGTGACAATCCTTATAAAAAATAGTAAAAGTAAAGTATTTTTAAAAGTGAAAGTATTTTATTATCATCGTTGTCATTGAATTATGAAATCAGATCAGATTAAATGAAATCAGAAAATTTTAATTATAGTGCTAAAAAATGTGCTTATCATTATTATTATTATTATTATTATTATTATTCTTGCATCGACCCAGGTGTGTACAGGAGCACTGCTGGCTGGACAGCCAAAGACACGGTCCCTTTGGCCGACGGTGTTCGAGGGCGCGTGGGGAGAGGAAGATGTCCGGCTTGAATCCCATTCCTTTTCCTGTTACATTATTATTGAATAATGTGTAGTGATGAAGTTTAAATGGAATAACTCCCCTTGATTTAGTTTGCATGTTAACAGTGCTTCTGGAATGCGGACGATAATTCTACCTGCGGCCTGACTGGAGATGAAATCTGCTGAGGCACAAACAGAACTCCACAGCGCAGCGCTTCTCTTTGAAGAGCTTCATAAACTGAGCCTGACCTGATCATTGTGGTTCAATGATGCAGGCAGCCCTGTGTCATATGACGCTGCCATCGAATTCTACTGAAGTACTGCGAACTGTGACAGTTCCATTTTTCATGGCATGATGGGAATGGTGTTATTACTCATTACACATGAGGGAAAAACAATACGCATAAAACGATAGATTATTACTTTATGTATTGCCATTATAATGAATGTTTTAAAGTGCAGGTTCATGAAGTGGCGTATAAGTGCGTTGGGTTTTCCTGACTAAGCTTTGTTCCTTCCTGAACCTGAAGACCATAAAAAACACTCACGTGGCAGGCAATGACTCTGGCCTTGGCGTCTGCCGTCAGTGAGACGACTCGGTCTCTGGCGTCTCTGAGGATGGATCCTGCTTTCTTGCAACTCAAGATCCGCTGAGAGAGAAGAATCAGACAAAAGACCGAATTTACTCCAGACGCTGAAGCTGAGAACAGCCAGGGAGATGCTGTACTTGGTTATCTCTCCTGTACCTCTTCGGGCGTCTCGTCCAGCTCTTCATCGTCGGCGTCATCATCAGCATCACCCAGCAGAGTTTTCCCCTTTTTCACCTTGGGTTCACCCTCAGCCGTTTCCTAAGGAGGACAGCAGAGACAGAAGTCAGAAACAGCAGAGAGACTGACAAACGGCAGCCTGAACGGTGAGGCTTTATCACCAACAACAGCAGGCCAGCAAAGCATCATTTACCTTAGAAACTGTACGTTAGTTGTAAAAATGTCTGGAAATTGTGAGAGTTTCAGCAGAGTACCACATAAAAAAATCAATCAATCAAAAATCCATCATTTAAGCAGCCTACATCACGTCCCGCCTCGTTCTTCTTCTACTTCATTGTCTACGTGTTGGTGGTCCTGCTTCGTTGTCATATACCAGTGTGAATGTGGCTACACAAGTTATATTTCTGTGCCTTTTTTGCATTTTCTGCTTTATTGTGACAGGGACAGTGGAGAGTCAGACAGGGAGGAAAGGACAGAGAGAGAGGACAACATGCAGCAAAGGGCACAGGCAGGAATCGAACCCACGTCGTTGCGTTACGAGGTACGCGCTTAACCTGAACCAAACCCAACAAACGTTTTTTGGGCCAGCTGTGGCCTTTCTTACCTCCTGTATGTACTTGATGTCCCACGCACGTAGTTCACTGTCTGCTGAACCGGTCAGCAGTCTCTTCTCCTGGTTCAACAGCAACATGCCCCACACCTGACACACGCACACAAAGTCATGTTATAGCTGCTAAAGCCGTGAAAATACTTCAAAAAGCACCCAAAAGGGCACATATTTAGTGCACACATGGACATCCATATACAAAGAGAGAGACAAGGAGAGCCAGAGGGATGGAGGGGAAGAGAGAGAGAGCACAGCTCATTTCCTGTCACTAGCCGTGTTTCCATCAAGGCATTTTTATGCACATTTTGAAGTATCACATTGGAAAAGCTTGATGGACATGGCAAAATTTGGAAATGTCGAAAATGAGTTGATGCACAAATTTGGTAATGGACATTCTGCCAATTCTTTTGCGTCATTTACAGAATTGAGTTTAAAATTGGCCTGACATTGGATGGAAACACGTCCACCGTGTCTTTGTCCCTGCTCTCTTTGTCTCCTCTGTCTTCGATTTTGACAAAGGTGGCTCCCTGAGCTCATTGATTATGACATTACCAAAAATCATCAGTTATCAATCAGTCATTATCTCCTCTTGAAATAATACCAGTGGTTCTTGGAACAGGTGCTCTTCTGCCTCTTCTGTTCATGTTTGATTTTTGCCCTAAACACTTGACTGTTGGTCTGTTTTCTTTCCTACTTTATCTTACGATCACGTTGGATCCCTGCCCTTCACCTGTCCAATGAGTTTGGTTGTCAGAGCTTTGCATTTTGTGGTCAGAATCAAAGTTGAATTTTCAGTTGAATGTCAAAGTAGAAAGTGTTCTAATTCAGGATGCCCCTCCCCTTTTTATGTGTTGGGTGAAATGAGGTCATGTTGTTCTGATTTGTATGCTCTTTTTGCATCTTTGGAAACATGAAAAACAAAACATATTGTTCTTTTTTTAATCTTATGTAAATATATTTTTGTTTCATAATAAAAAAAAAGAGATGTATCCAAAAAGTAGTTTCTGGATAAATAACTCAAGATACACTGACTGTGACAGTCTCAAAGAGGAGTCACTGTACCAACGAGTTATTGTTTATTACATTCTTTCATCAATCACATGTGGTCCAGTCAAGTCACCTCGTCAGACAAAGTGGAAGTAACTGATGATGTCAGAGTGGAATAGGACACTTTGAAATGATAGTCCACATGTACTCACCTCGCTGCGATGGCCCACCATGGTCTTAAAGCAGTGCTGAGTATCCAGGTCCCACCACTTCACAAAGCTGTCCTTGGAGCTTCACACAAACACAGAACGTTACAAAACACAACACAAAACAGCACAATCATCACTGCACCACCCACAAAAAGCATTTTCCCATTAAGAGCACCTCTGAATTCCACACATTCCACTCCATTTTTGGGAAAATGACATCAGACAATTTCTAGCATAATTTTCCCAGAAATTATTCCGATTTACAGTGGGAGAGTGGAGCTAGAATACAGTGTTGTTACCTCGTGACCAGGAGGTTCTTGTCTGAGAGGAATAAGGCCTGTGTGATGATGTCTTTATGGCCTCTGAGCCTATACAGCCCACACTCATTGATGATGTCCCACACAATCACGTCTGTGTCCTGGGGGGGTGATGGCAACAAGACAAGTTTGATATCAATGGAAGCTGAGTGCAACATCATTATTATCCTGGGATAGATTTCTAACTTCATCAAGAAAACTAAAGTTGGTGTTGTCGTGTCATTTTTCTCAGGATCTCATGAAAAATTCTTCTCAGATGACACATCTCATGTCATTGACAGAGAATGAGAATTGCAGCAATCATTGGGCAGTAACATGTCTATCTTTTAAATCTCCAGAGATCATCTTGTTCTGGAAGGAATACAACTTTTATGGGAACTAATTAAGATCATCTCAGATCTTGTAAAAACGAGTTTTTTAACAACTTATGCTCAGGGAAAGCATTTTAATTCCATACATATCTTGAGGAAATCATCTTGTAGTTTCTGGAGAACAACTTTCATTTTCCAGAAATCATGCAAATGATGATGACAGTCCAATAGCAGAGTACCCTGCTGTCTCACCTTGGACCCGGTGACCAGCCGGGCTCCGAGTGTGTCATAGTGCATGACGGAGACGGCGGACTTGTGGCCGTTGAAGGAGACGCTGCTCTCTCCATTGAGCAGGCTGAAAATCTTCACTGTGCCGTCCTCATAACCCACGGCGATATGGACGCCATCGGGTGAGGGGCACAGGTAGGTCACCTCGTGTTTTTGGCCCTGCAGGATCAGGACCTGGATAGAGCAGAGGGAGCGTTAAAGGACCTACGAACATGGAAACACCGACCCAGTTCCAGCCAGGCCTTTATCTCACTTTTTCTGCTTTTCGGACATCCCAGATGAAGACGTGCTCGCACGCTGCCACGGCGACGTAGCGCCCCCTCTCTCCACCTCGGAGGGTCACATATGAGATGTTTGCTTTCTGGCTGCCGATCACTCCAAAGACTGCGCTGGAAACGTAACGTAGGTACTGCTTGGTCAAACCCATGGCCAGCAGCCTCAAAGAACCTCCTGATCCTGATAAGAGAAGATAAAAACGTATTCATACCAAAGGATATTCACTAGAACATCACAGAGAACCAGTTGTGATAGCCTAGTATTGACTTTCCGAGTATTAAATATTTAACGTTATATGAGTATTTCAAAAGTTAAATGAATTTCTAAATGAAAGTAATAAGAATGGGAATCGGTGGTAGAAAAAGCTTTGAAGGTATTTTGAACATTAACCCTATTTGTGTTGAATGGGTTTGTAATGTGTAACTGCACGTATTGACGAGCGTTTGAAGATTCGAAGCTGAAGTATGCTGAAGTGGTGGAAGGCCCCAACAATGGTTAGAATGGCTAAAGTGTCAACTACAGGAGGCGATAACCCGCTTTGTAACTTATCTTCACGAATGAATTAAAAAATATGTACTATTTTCAAACCTTTATACAACAATCTATGTTCAGGCTGTGTGAAAAGTGAATGTTTTGCTGCTTTGACTTTCCCGTTTGGACGGGGTTAACATCGTCTGACCATAGCCTCAATAGTACACGACACTAACACCGCCCACTTAGCTAACCACGTTCAACAAACCGAGTACACACAGCCTCGTTTCAGCAATAAACTGAACACACGTGGTGATGTTCGTGTGTAAATGCAGTTTGTAAAGTCAGATATGAAGGATATTCTTGTCAGCATGTGTTTAAAGATACACTTTCTTTACTATCGTTACAGATTTTTAAAGGGTTTCTGCTCTAGTGGTGCGTTATCTCCTTTCTTACCTCTGAAATCCTGCTAGCTGCTAACTTGTTGGCTTGTGAAGCGTCCCGCAAATGTGAATTAAGACCAAACTAATCGATGCATTTAAATATATATATATATTGTATTTTTATCAATTTTCACCAACTTATCTTTAAACACACAGTGTGCGGATAGAAAGGTGGTTGGTTAAGTAGCAGCGTGTGATACAGTTAAGATAACTTTAAAATGAATATCAGTTCCTATCGGTTAAGTCGATCGGTCTCCGCTGCTTTTGTCTGCGAGCCCGGAACAAACGGTCAACCAGTCATAGCTTTTATTTTATTACATTGTGACAGCTCCGCAATATAAACCGGGGAAAACGTCAATTTTTATCCTTTATTTTTTGTTGTGATTTTGCGGTTCTGAAATATGCAGCGAATTCCCGTATAACCGAAAACAGTGCAAGTCTTTTTTGGCTCAGTAGTCAGCTGATAAGGAAGTGGGCAATGGTAGCGTCAAGCTACATCAAAAATATCAACAATGCCGGAAACTGTGATTGTGTTTGTTTTTTTTAATACAGCCCAACATCTCACACAAAGCCTTGAAGGCCCACGTACCAGCATGATCCAGGCCAACGCTCTTAAAGAAGGCAAGGAACACCACCCCCCCTGAATAAACTGAGCTGAAAGGGAAAAAAGGAAGACCTGCTGTGCACTTCAAAAAGAAATTAGACCTGTGGAAGACCAGGTGTGCAATACAAGTCGTAGGAGAATAACTAATGAATTACACAGAAGAGATGTAACAAGAAGGGAAGTAGTAACTGGCAGTAAATAGTAAACAATCTCAAGAGATCTGATGAAATAGAATTATAGGCAGAGATAGAAATAGGAGAATGGGGTGAAAGAGGGAGAGAGAATAAACCACCTCCGAATTTTAAAAACTACTCATTCTACTTTACTCAGCATGTTAGACGTCTTTCATTTCTTCTCAAAATTATTTGATTATGAACAATACTTGACTCCTAAGTCGAGCAATTATCAAAGAAAGATTTCCTGTTTCCTGTAAACTCAATGGATGTAATTACCGGTAAGTTAAAGTTTTGGTATTGTGCCATAAACTGTGTGAGAGATAAAAACATGCTTTATAAACCAAGTGAAAAGTAAAATTACTTAATTGATAATGATGATGATGTTATACAAAAGCATTGAAATTGAGAATTTAAGCATGATAATAAGATATAATAATAAGCAAGAAAATAGAAACGTTGTTCGTTGTTCTTTGGACCTATCTTTACCTGTAGTGGATATTTGTAATCTGCAAAATCAGTTTTGATCATCAAGTCAGGGATAGTCTCTTAAGATTAAAAAAATAATAATAAAATCTGTAATCCCTTTGTGATTTTCTGTCTTTCATATTTGTTTGTTTTTAAATATACGTTGTGTTACTGAATGAGTTTGTGTGATTTCGCTGCCAGGAAAATTCTTGATCAGGACTCTGTGGAAGAAGTGATACTGATCACAATGGGATCTTCCTGGTTAAACAAAGGTTTGAAAAATGGAACATAATAAACAAGAACCATGATCACTGTGTACCTACATATATCAGTGGAAGACATCGATTCGAGACGATGAATTTCTACTGGACAACCAAAGGCAAGAGTGGAGTTGTGTCTGCATTGAAAGGAGTCTGTGAGCAGCTAATCTTTGTTTGTTTACTCTTTTAATATCATCTTCATGAGACAGAGTGAGAGAGTGAATGTGCTGTGTGTATATATATATATATATACACATATATATTCATATAAATGT
>OMNV01001025.1:1719-23401 GCA_900303265.1 Brotula barbata | reverse complement strand
GGAGATAGAAGGACCAATGCAAGGACAGAGACTGTGTGTGTGTGTGTGTGTGTGTGTGTGTGTGTGTGTGTGTGTGTGTGTGTGTGTGAGAGTAATCACTCAAGTGAATAATGATGTTTAAAGACTTTTCCTATGGCTTTTTTGAAATGATTCCATGCTGTTCTGTTCTGTATCGACTCTAACCAACTGATGTTGGATGTCATCGTAGTCTCCCTCTCCGCCTGAGACCATGGATCCTCTGGGTGCTCGCTCACAGTTTGTGGACATCCAGTCTCTCCCGCTGTGGCAGCAGCAGCTGGGTGAGGAGACGCCGCAGGAGCACAGCGACGGCCTGGGCGTGCAGTCCTTCCCCTTCCCCTCCCCCTTCCCCTTCAGAGCGGACATCAACAGGAAGATCATCCTCTTGTGAGTCACACTCTTATTTCTTCAGGTTGTTGTCGCTGCTCTTTTCTTCCCGTTTGTCTCCCAGCTTATGATTGTGTAAAGATAAAGACGCACAAAAGAGACCAGATGACTGTCAACAATCCCTCCCCCCTCTTAAAATCAACATTTCTCACATTTGCTAATGTTTATGTGATGAATTTACTTGCAGACACACCCCTTTTCATTATATCCCAATAGTAGAGCCACATTAGCCTTTTTGCATATCCCCATGAGGAGTTTTTCCCACAAAGACTGTAAATCAGCACAAAAATGACTTTCCCTGCATATTTGATGTCCTTATTTTATCGCCTCCTTTGTGGGTTTCTGGTCCACTTTGTTTTCAATAATGGGCTCCATGTTCCACCATGTTTGCGCCCATAAACACATTTGGTGTAAAGAGCCGCAAAGCTACAATTCATGTTTATAGTCTGGGTTTCCTTTTTGGAATACTTGGCCTTTGATCCTTACAAGGAGAAAAGTTTGAAACTTTGAACATTTATAGTGCTGTAATATGAAGACATGAGCATTAATGTGTACAAAATATAATGGAATACAAAAATGACTTTTCACAGCTTTAGTTCTTCATTTTCTTGGGTGGTTGAATTCACCTCACTTCATGGCAGTGAGTCACTTGGTTCAGTGTGTCTGATGTAAGTTTCTGGACGTTTCCTCTTGTCATGAGGGATTACTCACAAACATCGGTCCTGTCAGAACTTAAACTGTCAATCTACAGAATTACAGAAACTCAACACAACACAATCTAGAATGCTCATAGTGTGAGTGTGCTGTTGCTGCTGATGAGCTTGACTTCACAGCAGCCCACCCTGAACAGTGATGAGGATGATGAGTCCAATCAGTGTCAACAGTGGCCATTGTTTTGACTGAGAGTTTGTTTCAAAAGGTTCCAAATGAATCTCTTCCAGCCTGAAGCTTTATTGGGTTTGTGCCACAATACCAATTGACATTTCATTCAAAATCACAAACTTGTGCTTAAAAAGACTTCAATTAATTAAACTTGAAAAGCTGAGTCCTCAGATTAGATTAGAGGTCCTCTCATCCTGCCTCCACTTTGTGAGAGTGATGAAAGATGAAATACTGTATCTTATCCAGCATCTACGAGGAAATTCATGACAGGCACTACATTATCATGGACCGTAAGACTGGGATTATACAGCAGATAAAACTGGGGTTGAATCATCGTGTGTGTGCGTGCGTGTGTGTGTGCGTGTGTGTGCGTGTGTGTGTGTGTGTGTGTGTCTAGCCTGTTTGCTTCTAGTTTCTCTTCTTTTTGTCCACACGTTGTCATCAGTGATGGAGGGAAACACTGTGTGTAGTGTGTGGTGACTGCAACAAGATAATGACGCTGAATGATGAGAACTGGTCAGAGAGAGAGAGAGAAAACAGAGAAAATAAGAGAAAGATGAGTTCCTGACTGCCGTGGTGTGTCTCCTTCATATTTGTACACCTGCCGGCCCAAGGAGCTGATGTGAGCAGCAGTACAATAGATAGACGTCCATCGGGATGACACCTGTCAACCACGATCGAGGAGAAAGCATTTCCTGTTCTCCCTGCTCCTTTTGGACAGGCTCTTCAGTCAGCATCCTAATTCGGAGCTCGGCCTGAACGATCGGCGCGGCGCCCTAAGATGATTGGATGTTTTGGGGTCGTTTGATTGGCTGCGTTTCACCTGAACAAAGGTCATGAAAGGTTGCCCTGCGAATAGGATGAGTTGAATATATTTACACTATGACTTCAAAGAAATGTTGCAGTCCAACCTGGTTGTGTTTTGAAAGGATTAATGCTAATCCAGTGAAATGTAGATTAAGATTAATTTGTGAGAGAAGCAGAGCTTTCTTCTTTTTTTTTTTATAGGTCCGGACAGACAGCTGTAGAGGAGCTATTATTATTATTATTATTATCATATGTTATTACAGGTTTACTGTCTTTATGAAGGTTGTTTGGCGTTGTCGTTACCCTAAGTACCCTAAGGTCTCTTCACATAGACCTGTTGTTTGGACACACACATCTCTTTTAGCTGTTCTAACCTAGCATGAACCGAGCGTGAAGTGATGCATCTTGAGTTATTAAGAGGGAAGAAATGGATTTGTCCCACTTAACTCCCCGACTCATCTTTGACGTTGTCACTCATCCGTTCCCTGGGAGTGTTTTATACTTACAGGAATATTTCTCTGTCGTCCTCTCTGCTGATGCCTGTTTAGGGTCCTTAACTCATTCTCAAACCTCAACGAGTGCTCAGCGTCCACTCTGCTTTACTTTGTCCTCACGTCAAAACAACTCTGAGACCCAACCAACCCACACAGTCCATAACGATAGAAGGTGTTGTGTTGTCATGAGTGAGACCATCCATCTCTACAAGCAGGACCTGGATCTCACAGGACAAAGATCTTGCTGGTTCGATTCCCCGCTCCTCCATGTAGAAGGTCCCTGAGCTGGACCCGATTCTCAAATTGCTCCCGACAAGCAAGTGGACCTTGCACGGTTACCTGGGCTGTCGGTGTGTGAATGTGTGTATGAATGGTGAATGTAAGGCAAACATTGTAAAGCGCTTTGTGTAAAAGAGCTGTAGAAATGCAGTCCGTTTACCATTTAGTCCAAACCACAGAAGGTTTAAAAATCTGTGCACACCCAAATTTGTAGAGAAACTGTAGATAATTTCTACCATAATTTTCACCAGGATGGTGCATGAAAAATAGAACATGTAAAGGGTGGTGAGGGGAAAATGACCCGGTGGACCAGGGGTAACTGATCCTGTTTGGAATGTGGCTTTACTCCCATTGTGCTCTTATGTAAATGTAGTTCACCTGTAATGTGCTGGAAACCATGGTGTGCTCTCTCTCTCTCTCACACACACACACACACACATAACCTACAGTATGAATCTATAGATCAATATGTGTGTGTTCTTAATGGTTTACACACATGAATCCATATTTGTTTGAATTACATATTTTTATATATAGATAATTACATAATATACATTCTATGAATAAATGGTAAATGGACTGCATTTCTATAGCGCTTTTCTAGTCTTGAGACCACTCAAAGCGCTTTACAATGTTTCCCTCTCATCCACCCATTCATACACACATTCACACACCAACAGCCGAGGTAACCATGCAAGGCCCACTTGCTTGTCGGGAGCAATTCAGGGTTAGGGTCTTGCTCAGGGACCTTCGACATGGACGGGCAGGGATCGAACCAGCAACCCTTCGATCACTAGGCGACCACCTTACCACCTAAGCCACGTCGCCGTGAATACATACAATACAAAAAACAATACAGTTTTTATGTAGTCTAATATTGGTACTGAATGTGTGCTGAGCGTGTGTGCAGTGTGATATTGGGCACCTTCTGTCCAGAATCCAGAGCCTCATAAATCCTCAGAGTGGATGATGAACACATGACCGCACTGCGTGTGTGTGTGAGC
Source organism: Brotula barbata (assembly GCA_900303265.1). Classification (NCBI taxonomy): domain Eukaryota; kingdom Metazoa; phylum Chordata; class Actinopteri; order Ophidiiformes; family Ophidiidae; genus Brotula; species Brotula barbata. The sequence continues at coordinate 19,530 of OMNV01001025.1, read as the reverse complement.
TTTGTAGCTGTGGAGTCATCAGGAGGCTGCGCATTCCTCTAAAAGAATCCAGCCTGATCCTCAAATCCAGTCAGGAAACGAGTGGGCCCGTGGGCGGACCGTGTTCAACCACCACGCTTGCATGTCACATGACGGCCTTCATTCAGAGTGCGGGGCGTCTAATCACGTGACAGCCATGAACGCCCGTGACTGGCCTCTGTAAATGAAACAGCAGTGCTACTGCATTTCCTCGGCTATTCATAAAACACACTCACAAAAATGAACCAAAATAGGCGTTTTATTCTGAGGGTAAATGTCATGTTTTAAAGTAAATTTGACTCCTGCATGTTAGTGATCAATACAGCTGATAGAAAAGCCCTCTCAGCGTGAATCGTTTCAATCATTTACTAGGTTTGATGTGATCGCGGACTCGTCGGAGGAGCATGAGCTCCATTTGTACACAGAACCCCAGCTGACAGAATGAGCCGAGGTCATAAATCATCCAGTTGAAGCGGTGACATCGTGTCTTAGAGCACCTCGGCATTTATTACTATCTGTGTCCTCATGATCATATCAAATCAGTCAAAGTCTTCTCTGTTAGTCATTTTTATTTGTAGGTGTGTTCAAGGTTTCTTCCCTTTAAAAGGGGAGTTTTTCCTTGCCCCTGTCTCCAAGTTCTTGCTCATGGGGGAATGTTGGGTCTCTATATATTGAACTGCTTTACCTGTAAAGTGCCTTGAGATAACTTGTGTTGTGATTTGGCGCTATATAAATAAAATTGAATTGAATTGAATTGAATTGAATTGAATTGAATTGAAGAGCATAAACACACGCAGAAGACAGAGTGTGTGAACTCGTACTCTCTCTGAATGGTCGTGTTTGAGCTGTTATTTCATTAGTGACATGGATGTGAAAGAATTAGAAGCAATATTTCAAATTCGGACACTTTTTGTCACGTACGTTTTTATTTGTGGTGGTGTGGATTTTCTTACGTAACAAATACAGCTGTGTAAAGTTGTGTTTATATTCACACACTCGAATAGATGTTCATTATTTATATCAATATGTCAATATTTACCACCGGTGTGCAATGTTAACGTTTGGCATTCAGATTTCCAATCACAGTGACCATTGATGGGCCACACATTTATACAGAGAGCTTAATACACTTAATTCTTCACCTCTGAAGCACATTAAAGCACAGTAAAATGGAGAACAGTGTGTGTGTGTGTGTGTGTGTGTGTGTTGAAAGCGCTCGGTCATGAGACCTTTTCAGCCTGCGAGAAAAAAGGAAGATGTCTGGATTGTTTTTTTTGTTTTTTTTTCTCCATGTCCTTCACATCAGCAGATGAGATCCAAAGCTGCAGGCAGACAGAGATGAATATTTACTCAAACAGACACTTCCTACATTCAAAATATAAACAAGACACAATGACGAGTAGCACCAATGTTCTGTTCTGTGGCATTTTAGTTGTTAAAGTCATATTTTTTTTTTTCTGTAAATGTGTGTATGAACGTCAAACATTGACTCATTTAATCATCTTTTATCTTTCTGTATCTGTTAATCCTTAATCTTTCCCCTCACTGCTAACATCACAGCAGCACCAAAGATTGTGGATGAGCATTCCTGACGTTATCATGCTGATTTTTTTTGGCTTGTCAATAAGTGACATCATCTGGCTGTGTCAGTTGCGTGTCACTCTTAGTTGTTGGCTAACATGCAGTTGTCAAACTAAGGATTATTAATACATCTTATTTTCATGTGACTCTCTGTATCTCTGTATGCAGGTTTTAACTCCAGTTATACTGCAAAGAAGGCAATAAATAAACACTAAAATATGTCTGAGCTCTGAGTAAATGGAAGCGTGCGCACCGCCAGATTATTCCATCACTCGTGTACATTCTCTCTGACATGTGGATACGCCGCCCGTCATTTCTTCACCTCACGCATGTGCTGTTTTAAACGAGCGTTGTAGCTCACAGTCAGTGCTGCAGTGACTCGTGTGAGGAGCGTGACGGACAGGAACATTCAAGATAAACAATCACTAGGCGTTCAGAGTCAGAGCCATTATTCCACATAATCGGTTTTGTTATTGTGTCACATTGTATTTTCATAATTTTTTCTTTATTTATGATGTTACTTTAACTTGAACTATGTTACTTTTTATCCGTGATAGCTAAAAGTGGACTGTGTCAGGTGTTAGCATGCCCTGCTTGGTATAGATAGGAGTTTATGGTGATCAAACGTGTACATTTTCCGTTGGAGAGCTCATGTGCAGCCCCGGTAATCATTTTACAATAATGTGTCCCACCAGCACCGGTGACGTAGCCATTCTCAACTGCACAGCCGTCGTCAACACCAGCAACGAGTCGCTGAACGACAAGAACCCGATTTCTGACAACATCCATAAGCTGGCGGGACCTGAGCTCCAAGATGAACTGCTCAAACTGAAAGGTCCAGTAGATCCAGACACGGAGCTAAATTGGAACGTGGCAGCTAAAAGCCATGGAAGCTGTTGTTTTTTTATCATTTCACCAGCATTTAGGGTCTTACGAGGAATTTGACTTTAATGTTTTCAAGCAGGATGTCGGACAGGAGAGGCGAAGATGACCAAAGGCTTCAGCCTGGCAGCGAGGTTCATCCTGCACACAGTGGGACCAAAGTACAAAGCAAAGTACAGGACGGCCGCAGAGAGCTCACTGTACAGCTGCTACAGGAGCATCATGCAGCTGGCCATGTAAGAGAGCAGCTCCAACACCTGTCAATCACTCACAGACCAGGCAGTCAGACTCAAACCTGTCAATCACTCACAGACCAGGCAGTCAGACTCAAACCTGTCAATCACTCACAGACCAGGCAGTCAGACTCAAACCTGTCAATCAATCACAGACCAGGCAGTCAGAGCTGTCTGATTATATAAAATGAACTGTGTATGGAAACATACAGGTGTTCTAATGTTGGTCTGTTTATATTGTCTGTCTGTCTGTCTGTCTGTGTGTCTGTCTGTCTGTCTGTGTGTCTGTCTGTCTGTGTGTGTTTGCCCGCCCGTCCTCTTGACACAGAGAGCAGTCGATGGCGTCCGTTGGCTTTTGTGTGGTGACCACCACCAAAAGAGGCTACCCACTGGAGGATGCTACGCACATCGCTTTAAGTAAGACACACACACACACACACACACACACACGGGCAAGTGTAAAGTACACACGCAGATACTCATGTGCAACTTTTGACAGCAACCATTCAGGCAAGCAACACTTGATGTTATAAAGCATAAATGACTCTAACGTGACAAAATACAAAGCACACACACTCACACACACACACACAAACACACACACACACACTGGTGTGAAAACACTTAGTTATCCTTCGAGTGTGTGTGCTTGTTACCTGATGGGGCTTGGAGAGGTCACCCGTCTGCCGAGGCCCCCCTGAGTCATGACACGGTCTGTCCATGCTGACGCCGAACACGTTCTTGACTCCACCAGCTTCAAAGTCCATCAGTATGAGGAGATTTACATTTTCCCCACGCCAAGTCCATGACTTCCAGGCATCCACTGATACATGAAGATTTTCTAGTATTTAAAATGCCCACATTGATGAGACCAGCAGCCCCAGACTTGGCTGTCTTCATTCTCATCCCTGTTTGTGGAGATTTCAGGTCTGATCCCTGAAGTAACTCTGATGATGCATGTTTGTAATTATGTCTGCCAAATGCCAATGGCACAGCTGACTACAAAAGCTCTGTGTGTGTGTGTGTGTGTTTTTGTTTTCAGGAACAGTGCGCAGGTTTTTGGAGAATCATGGGAACAGCATTGAGACGGTGGTGTTTGCCGTGTCAGACGTTGAAGAGGTGTGTGTGGTTTCACTCTGTGCTCCTTTACCAATATCCCAGCGCTTCTTCTCCATTTGTGTCCCTTCATTATGTCAGTGCTCTTTTCATCCTGCTACATTCAGAAGTAAACACGGAGCAGGCTGCCTCTCCTCCTTTCCTCCATCTGGTCAAAAGATTACAAACAATCACACAACAAATTGCGCCAGTTTTGCCATATTTCTGTTTTAATTCCCTCTGAAATTTGGGTGTGACTCATTTTTCAGAAAACTTTGTTTGTCCAAAAGGATCCTGGCACTGGAAGGAGGTCCTTGACCATTTTAGGCTTTAAAGCAGTTATTGTCAGGCACGAAACCAGATGGGGATGTGGCCTCAATAGTTCAGAGGAGAATTCAGTCCAAACAGAGAAGAACCACGGAGATGGATGAATCAATATACGTTCTCACTTTGTGGATTCAGTTCGTTAGTTTGTCTTCTGACTTCATTTGTACGCTTGAGTCCCAAAGTCTTCAATATTTATTCTGCGTGTTCATTTTATTTAGTTTAGTTTAATATGTTACATGTTTCAGGCTTTTGTGGCTCTGAATCTGAACTATTTAATTTCAGATTTTAAATGTTGTATTTGAAAAGTTTGTAGAGACAACAGAATAAAAATCAGCAAAATATGGTGATATCGGTTTGTAGTACTTTGTATCCACTGTATCAGCAGCCTATGTGTGTACTGCTCTTATATGAGTATTCTGTGTACTTTGGGTGTCCTACCACAGCCGGTGTACAAGAAGTTGCTGCCTCTGTACTACCCTCGATCTGGGGAAGAGGAGAGGGCCTGTCTGCCTCTCATCCCGGCCGACATTGGCAACTCGGAGGGCGAGCCCATCGTCCCAGAAAGACAGATCCGCATCACGGAGAAACCGGGCAACGTGGAAGGTATGCAGCTGCAGCACAGTGGCCATGTTTCCACACATTGGAACACGCTTCGTATCTGTCAGCAAGAGCAGCTTGTTGTTTAATGGTGGAAGCCTCCAAGTACAGTGATGTGCCACTGCAAAGATCAACACTCACACACACACACCGAATATTTGACTCCGTCTCCGGCCTCGCTCTCATCACACACTGAGAGCAAGGGGATCATTGTTTTTCTTAGTGTGTCATTTTAGCCCGAAGACAACAGCGTCCCCATGTCCCCATGTCCCCATGTCCCCAGCCCCCCGTCTCTGAACTCAGATCACACAGAGATGATGGGGTTTGGATTCTGCTTGGATTAAATGGGGCATAGAGAGAAACACCAGCTCAGAGTTTTCACCCTTTGACCTTTTAGATAGATGTCACTCAGTCCACCCATCAGACATCAGTCAGTCTGTTAGAATCAATAATCCAGTGATTCTTGCTTTAATTGAATTTAACAGTCATTTGATTGTTTTTTCAACGTATTGCGAGAGATGAGTTTAGACATCACTCGAGGGGGGATGGGCCCTGTGTGGAGACGTGGGGATCGCTCCATCTGGCTAACTTTCACTCCTTTTCCTTTGTTTACTGTGTCTGAGAGGAGTGAATGTGTAGGTTGTTATTCCTGTTTATAAGCACCTTCGATTATAAATGGCACAGTGACGTGGGGTTTCTTCCTGTGTGGACTTTCCATGTTCTCCCCGTGTCTGCGTGGGTTTGAATCCCGGTCGTCCTCCCCTCCTTCCTGTGTAGTTTCCATGTTCTTCCCTGGTGCTCCGGTTTCCCCCACCCACTAAAACATGGACGTTAGGTTAATCACTCCGACCACTGCCCACTAGGTGGAAGATCTGGTGTTGGTCCCCAGGCGCTGTGTGTGTGCATGTGTGTGTGTGTGTGTGTGTGTGTATGTGTGTGTGTTTGCATGTGTGTGCTGCCCACTGCTCCTCACTGAAGATGGGTTAAAATGCAGAGAATTCATTTCCCTACGGGGATCAATAAGGTACTCTTCTTCTTTCTTCTTTGTGATGTGCTTGACGATGATGTCATCCACTCGAAAATGATAAATTATTGTTATGTACGTTTTTGGCAAAGAAAAAACATTTTTGAAACAGTTCCATTCTGAATGCTGCGTATGTAGCAGTCTCACCTTTACCGTCCCCTGATGGAGGACATGTCAGACAGCAGACAGCCGTAGAATCGTTTAGCTGGAGGTAACCAGAGCTGCTGATGTTGCTGGAAAGGAGCTCACCAAGATGTGATCCAGTATGAGAGCCCTCTCTGATCCCAGCCGTCCTCAGCACCTCTGGTTGGAATCAACAGAAAAACATGACTCACAACATCCATCTCCAAGACAGATGTTTGATGTGTGGATATATGAGAGTTCAGTGAGTGGTCATGGGAAATCACCGTAGTAGAATGCATTGCCCTGACTCAGCAGAATCACTCACGCGAGCACACACACAAACACACACACTCGCAGTCACACACTCAATGAGTTGTTTTGAAGCCTTCAGTGAGCCGTGTCTTCCTGGAGGCCGTGGTGAATTTCACAGAACTTCATCTGTTTTTTCAGTATTACACCGATTCACAGACCTGACTAATGCAGAACAGGTGTCCACAGCACAGCGTCGCAGAGTCGCAGCACTGTAGCACCGCAGCACCGCAGCAGCGTCTGCATGTGAACATGGGCTGAACCGTGCTCCAGGGTTTGGAGACATACATGTTCATGTTAATTTATCTCCAACGTTTAATACCAGGTTCCTGTTTGCGTTGAGGCTGTGACTTGTCTGTGGATGAGATAACAGATTATAGTGGAGAGAATGATCCTCTATCCCCTGGATACAGCAACAGACTTTACATCCTCTCATGTCCCAGTCCACAGTCACTGAAGGTTGATGGATTCAGGTTTCATCAGTGATGAGGACAGGTGTCCAAGTCTGCTCACCATAGACTCACTCATTCAGGAGACAAAGCCCTTATGGAAGAATGAGCCACACCCACTCAACCTTAGCAACCAATTATAGCAAACAAACAAAGTAGAATAAAGGAGGAGAGACAGAAAACACCTCTGGAAAAATCATCAAAATGGAGGACAAACTGGTCAGGCTCATACCATGACGTGAATGGAGAAGAAGAGAAGTGAGACTCTTTGATTTGTGGTGTAAACGTCATTGGTCCATATTAGTGAGTGTTTATTAGAGCGCCACCAACTGGTAGCAGGGTTTACTGTAGGTTCTTCACTAGATCGTCACGGCTCATCTCATCACCCTTTGACCTCGGCCGCTCTCTTCCCTCATGTCTTTTTGTACATTGGGACAGAGGAGACAGCCCGTCCTCGTTGTCCCGTGTTGGGGAATGATTGTGAACTGCAGTGTGAGTCATGCGTTCTGTGTATTTGTGCTGCGAGCGCGTTGCCTCTGTTGAACTCCGGTTTGATGAAGGCTGGCACCGAACATCAAAGAGGAAAGAAAAGATGCGGCCTTGAGCTGTGAATGAAACCCAATAACAACAGACTGATGTACACACACACACACACACACACACAGTGAGTCCCAATAAAACATTCAAAGGTTTTATCACTGTAGAAACTTTGATGTTTTAAGAGTAAAGTTGTTGACGGTGAATGTGCGGTCCGAGTTTCTTCTACTGTTGAATGTTCTGTTCTTTCTGTGTTGTGCACGTGTGTGTAGATGACTCTGAAGAGGAATGTCTGGAGTCGGATCTTGGTCAAGTAGGGAACCACGCTTTTGCCCGGATGGAGGCGGACGTGGACAAACAGCGTAAACTGATCCTGCAGGGCCAAGTGTCCGATGCTACGGTGCAGAAACAGCACCAGAGGAAGTAAGACGGCAAACAAACGTCAGGACAGTGAACCTTAAAGATAACGTTAGCGTTGGCATCCTCACACCTCCGATCAGCTGAGCTTCAAAGTCCTCCTAAAGGCAAACCGTTTGTCTTTCGTCTAAGTTGTCAATCTTGATTAGATGGATTTGATTGCTCCTTTATATTTAAATGTCATTTTACTCGATTTGAACATGTTGGTGTTAACAGACATGATTTGACTTCCTGCGCACCGTGTAGACGTGCTAACAACGTTTGAGTCCAGTGTTCTGTTGTGTATCCAGCAGTCAGCATGGCTCAGGGCCCTTAAAGATGCACTGAAATTTGTTCATGATTAATTGTGTGTGTTTTCTCATGTGTGTGTAATGTGCTTCCTGTGGTTCATCCTGAAGCTATGTGTCTCTCGCCTGCAGCTATAATCGCTGGCTGTGCCGAGCCAGAGCAGAGGATCTGTCCGACATCGCTGCACTGAAAGCCTTATATCAGACGGGTACGACGCACCATCAAAGCTCACACACATCCACGACCTTTAGGCACCACTGTTGTGGGTTAGAGCGTGTACCGGGTGTACCGGGTGCACCGGGTAAAAGCCAGTGGATATATTTCTGTTGCCAGTTTTAGGTAACTGCTCTCCTTTGAAATGGGAGCATTTTTATAAAATGAAGTTAAAGAATAAGGATTATTTTTTAAGATCAGGAGGAAACATGGAGAAGAGAATCATTATCATAATCAATCATTCTATCCTCACATCTGTCCACATCTGTCACTGACCGGAGATGAGCCATGACCAAATTCTTGGTCTGGTCGGTTTATACTGATGTCATCTTCTACCAAGAGCCAAACGAATCGTTTCAACCTGAACTGTTGATATCAGATGCTGTACTCCCAATGTTCCCCCCCTGTTTTCCTCCTGGGTCAGCTCCTACACGGCTCTGTTTGCTCTCTTTGCTTGAGTTGTTGCCATTGGTGACGATGGAGGTTTTAATGAAATTCAAGAAACTTTTTTTTGGTCCTCACAAAACACCGGGCTTCACACCCAGCCCCGTAATCTGTCTGTTTACACACGTATTAACTTGCCACAACAAGGACTTCAAGTGAAGGTTTAAAACCTTTTTGCAAAATTGGAGTTGTTTACTGAAATGTTTGCATTTGGCAGTTTTCATTTTAGAATTTTTGCTGATAATTGGACAAAATGCAGGTCAATGTAAATCTTTCTTCTTATTTCTTTGTGACAGTTTTCCCATAAAGATATATTGAATGTTAAATATGGACTCTGTGAGTCCGAATTTAGATCTTCACGTTTGATAGTGTTAATCTGTCAAACCGTTTGACAGAATGAATGAGTGAAATATAAAAGGAAACTACCAAGAAATACTCCATAGAACGCCGGCGGTCTGATGTCTCAGAGGTCAAATGATGTCCCAGAGGTCGTCTGTGTGTCTCTGCCTCTTTTCTTAGCAGTCACCTATGATTACCAGCAGGGGGCAGTGTTACTGTACAGACAAACTCACAAGCATTTTGCTGCCTGTGGCCTCTGTTTACCAGCGAACCATCCGAGGCTCACTCTTTATTGATTGATTGATTGATTAGTCATCTTTGGGCTCTGCTGTGCTGTCCGTGTGTGTGTGTTGACCTGTGTTTTGTTGGGGCTGTGTCTCTAGGTGTGGACATGTACGGCAGAACGGTGATGGTTATCATTGGACGCAACATCCCGGTGACAGTACTTGACCTGGAAAAGGTAACAGGATATACTGATCAAGAACATTCTTTGATACTGTATGTTGTGTTTACACGATCAGCTGTTTTCAGCCAGCTTTAACGTCAGGGGAACGCTTTCTCTCATTCACAGATGTGAGTTCCAGCTGTTTTTGTGTCTCCGTGATGTCTGAATGTCCGGTCAGCCATTTTACAAAAACATCCAGACACATTTAGACGTCCTTTAGTCTGACAGTAAATTTTCCCAACATTCGTCTCTGGAATGATTAAACAACAGAGACAAATCTGCACCACTTGTTCCCTTGATGCTCTCTGCTGGTTTTGTGTTTCAAACTTCCTCTTCTTCCGCTGTTAGTTTTGTTGTTTGCCGTCCTTCGGTGATCTGGGACCGCTGGACTGAAGAGTCCACAAAGTTGGTGCCATAACATCAACTGATAAGACCTTGGCGAGGTCCAGCTCGTGGCTCCCGTCTTCCATGCTCCTTTATTGGGAATAAGAAAATATGTCCAGGAAAACCAGCTGTGTTTCTGCTTTTTCTCTCCACAAAGAGGAAGTCTCCTCTTAAGAGACCACGCACCGATTCCCGCTGCGCTTGAGAGGAAACCATTGCTCTGAATTGTGGACGGGTCAGAGGACAAACTGCAGTCCAAACCCATGCTGTGTAGTACTCTAGAACCAGGGCGACTGCACCGTGGCCTGCCAAGCACCGATAGTGGCGCTGTCCAGTGTTTGAAATCACCGTGATTCATTCTGAGAGACCACTCGCTCACAGAAGTGGTGTTATGGTGCTTGTGCCTGATGCTATGGTGACCTCTGGCAGGCCGGCCATCTGCAGCGTGCATGCTGATACGGATCCTGCGGTGGACCACATGTGGCATTACAGAGAGCATAATGCCACTATGTCTCTCAACACTAAGGCTCTTAGTGTTTTGGGGTCCTGACACTGGACTGTGTCCCGAGAAACACTAGAACTGTGTGCAATAGCAGCTGGGAACCACTGGTCTTTTTGTCACCTTTTGGTCTCAAGGATTCAAGACAGGACTCAGCTGGCTGCCCCGGCTGAGTCCAGAGTCCGTGGAGGGTCACCCCCCAGACATGGAGGGTCGTTCCACGTCTGGCGGTGTAGACGAGGGGATCCTGGGCAGTCAGACTTGTTCTGCGTGCATGTCTCAGCCCAAGACACACACAGCAGGCCTGGTGTGTGTCCCTCAGTTAACGAGCTGCAGGGTGTCCCCACTCTCACTCTCTTTTTAGCCGGTCCTCCACTGTGCCACCTAAATAGTGATTAGCTAGCTAAGTTTGCTTTGCAACTAATCGGACAGGTGAGCCGTAGTTTGGAAGACAAGCTGATCGCTCATTGATAGTCTGGTCTGTGAGACCCGAGGCTGTTCACTTTCTCTGTGACTTGAAGAATTTTGGCTCCTTTTGAAGGAATTTTCACTCCGTCAGCTGAATATTTACTAGCAATCCACCCAGGAAGCAGCGTAGGGACAGGTCCTGGTGTGGAGGGAGAAGAGGCTTTGGAATGATTGCGGACTGTTGCCTCATCATAAAGGGACGATGTGGATGTGGGGCTGGCCTAATGGGACAGAAGCTTCAGAGGTATCAGTAGAGGGGCGTGTCCCACGGTGGGATACTACGAGCTTCTCTGTGGCTTTCTAGGCCGGTTTATACAAGAGTTCAGTTATTTGTCTTTCTTTATAATTCCAAAAGTGCTACACTGTGTCAGTTGTTGATGTTTGTGATATGTTGTCCACAGGGCTGTTAAGGATTGATCAGCTTATTATTATTATTATTATTATTATTATTATTAAGCTGATTAATCAAAAAGGAACTCCAACTATTAATGAATAATATTATTTAAATTTGCTGAAACTGCTGACTGAGTTACTTTAATTTAATGTCTCTCTCTGTGTGTGTGTGTGTGTGTGTGTGTGTGTACAGGCCCTGCTGTACTTCATCCACGTGATGGACCACATCACAGTGAAGGAGTACGTAATGGTTTACTTCCACACGCTGACTGGGGAACACAACCACCTGGACTCAGACTTCCTGAAGACCCTCTATGACATCGTGGAGGCCAAGTCAGTGGGACACTCTGCTCTCTAAATGTTTATTAGGATCCCCATTATCTGACGTCCGTCCATACATTAAACTTCACATACGGTCAATGATGGCGGCACGGTGACGTGGTGGTTAGCACACTTGCCTCACAGCAAGAAGGTCGTGGGCTCGAATCCCGGGGTGGACCTCCCCTCCTTTCTGTGTGGAGTTTCCATGTTCTCCTTGTGTCTGTGTGTGTTTCCTCCAGGTGCTCCGGTTTCCCCCACCCACAAAAACATGTACATTAGGTTAATCACTCCTGCCGTTGTCCCTGACCAAGACAATGGCAGAAGATCTGGAGTTGGTCCCCGGGCGCTGTTGTGTGTGTGTGTGTGTGTGTGTGTTTGCATGTGCACGTGTTGAGGATGGTTAAAATGCAGAGAATGAATTTCCCCAAGGGGATTAATAAAGTATGTTTCTTCTTCTTCATACGAACGGACGTGTCACACATCGCGGTACATTAACACGCGTGAATTAAACTTACTTTCATAACTCAGTTATGAGCAGAAACAGCTGCAAGTCTGCGTTCTGCTTGGTGAACTCTGATCCCAAGGTGTTTGAATATTTTGTTTTGAATAATGCGACGGTAGGTTCAAGGAAATCGGTGTTTGCCTGGAAGAGAGAGTGTGTCTGTGTGTGTATCTGTCCATCTGGGTGGGTGGGTGGAGGTGTGTGTGTGTGTGTGTGTGTGTGTGTGTGGACTGATTAGAGACTGCTTCGGATTGTAGAACTTTCCATGTTGAATGGTTTGGACTGATCTTTTTCGTGGCATTTGTCCATAATCTCTGGCTGTAATCCAGCTGTGAGAAGGTGTTTTGTCAGATCAGGTGTGAGGTTTCCTGTACTCCGCCCACGGTTCCCGGTTTGCCCATTCTGATGACAGCGGTGTGGACTGAGCCCGTTTGTTATCCAGGGTGGTGCCCGTTAGCCGGGTCTCTTTTAGTTGCTGGATTGATGTTTTATTTTATGAAGAGTTTAATCTCTGGCTCCCTCCCTAGAGATCTTCTTTTTGTTTTGGACATGTGAAGTATCAGTTTGTTTTCGAGGATCGACTTTCCTTTTAATTCCAGCTCTCTGATTGACACGATAACTCTGAGGGACTGTAAGGGTAAAGTTTCATAGCACTGCAACAGCCAAGTTGATGGAAAATGTTACCACACTTTAAAAATGGTGCAAGCAGACCGCAGCATAACTAAGAATCATTGATGGGAGTATCCACACTCAGCCTCCACCACAGAGACTCGGCTCTGCTTCCCAGTCCTGATACTGCTGGCGTGGTTGTGAGTTCCTTTGGATAAAACTGGCTGCTTTCATCTCCTAGTCCAAGTGAAATCAATGGCAGGAAAGGAACCCTGCTGGATGTGTTTCTCACGTAGAGCTGAATGGTGGCCCCCGGACCAGAGGAATCCAGCCAATGTGCGGCCCGGTGGTGCAGTGGTTAGCACTTGTTCTAATCCCGTGCCAGCCTTTGTTCTTTTTGTGAGGAGTTTGCTTTTTCTGCCCCTGTTTGTGAGGGTTTACTCTGGTTACACCATAAAAAATACACGTGTTAGGTTTAATCACCCTCGAGCAACGCTCTGGTTTGTAGACATACGGTTGGTGACTTGGTGCCGTACTGAGGCCGCACACTGGTCCTAACAGTTATGGACGCCAGCATGGAGAGCAGGGTCTCGGTAGGACTGTGTTATCGTCCGACCCGTGACGGACGTCTCTGTCTGAGAACTATCTGGTGGGTGATGACATCATGGACGCCATGGAGGCAAACGAACCACTGCGATGGGTGCAAATGAGACAGAAATGCTACGAGCTGGTTTCTTTCTAAAGCATCTTTAACGCCTCACAACAACTTATTTATATTTTAAAAGTCCCATATTTGGTTAAACCGTTTTTTCTTTGTCCTGCATGTCAGTCAGGCGTCAGCGTCTGTAAGTGTGTTCATATTGTGCAAATGTTTGTAGCGTAACGGCATTAAGAAAGCTGTTAAACTGAACGATGCGCAACATGAGCGCTTTTGTTTTTTAAATTTGGAAGCGAAATTTCACACTACAAATCCTTCCAAGAAAAATGAAGATAGTCTAAGAATGGCTGTACGGATACACACAGCACTCAGACACACACAGAGCCCAAACAGAAGGTGAACAAACACAAGCACATAAAAGAGAAGAAACAGAAGAGAGACTGACTGGATGGTGGTCTCAGGGTGTCTGAGGTGGACTGACTGGGCACAGCTGACCCCTCTGAGGAGGATAGGACTGAAGAGAGATCCAATGCTGCACCAGACCCTGAACAAGGCCTTACCTACACACTCATGGCGTTCCAACAGGCGTTTAAATTTCTCTTGAAGAAAAAGCCAAACGCCATGAATGGAACCAAAGATCAGTCCAAAGGCTCCATCGCGGCCTCCACTGATCCATGTTGGTAGTGGGCCGTAGCCCCGCCCCCGTTTCAGTCCCGTACCAGCGATGTCAATGAAAGTCTTCCATACCCGCAGGGAGAAAATATTGCATTTCCATCGCCCGCACCACCCACCGATCTCCACTCTGTCGTGTGGCCGATCTGCGTTGCAGACACTGTCCACATTGTTTCGGGTTTCGTGTGGTCAGCGATCTTGTGTGTGACACATAAATGTGTCAGCTGTTTGCCTGCAGTTTGATGTCCGTGCTAAGTCCACATTGTTTTAGTTAGTTTTCATTGTTCCTTCTGCTCAAATCACCGTGGCGCACACAAGGAACAAATGGGAAACACTGAAGCTGCGATTGGTTTGGTACCCCCGCCGCCCAGGGGCATCCACGTCAGGGATTTGGCCGATCCGTGCCGTGCGCTCTGGGTTTGTGCCGCCCGGCCCGACGGCAGATCGATCACGGAGCGAGAGTGTTCAGACGGGCTGTGACAGCCCTCTGGCATTTCATTTTCCGTTCTGTTTTCTCAGAGACTCTTGAGTGTATCCAGGTGCGATGCATTAATAAGGCTGTAATGTGAGTTTGCTCTCGTGCCTGTTCTCGCTCAGCTGAATGCAGCTTTCAGGGCTCTACAGACCATAATCAACATCTTCAGTGAGGTTTTGGCCCCTGCCTGTCCTTGGCCCGGCCCTTCGTTCGCTTTTGTTTGGCCTACCTATCCTGACTTTTAAAGGCACGTTGCTTTTCAAACATATTGATTGCGCAGCCAATATCAGCATTTCGATCTTTGGAGCAGTGGAAGGCTTTGGTCTCGTTATGCTTTTTGGAAATCTGGCGGCGATGTTTGGAACGGGATCGCTAATCTCGGAATTTGTTGTCTTGGAGAGGTGTTGGCTGTGAACCAGCCTAAATCGGAGGCTGCATGTTGAATCCGTCCCTTTGTTCCGAGCCAGCCCTGGACTTCTACTGTAATCACTTCAAAGACCATCGATTCCCCTCCAGATTTGTGTTTATAACACGGTGTGAAATATCTGATCGCTTTAGTACGATTCGTCATTTATATCAGGCAAACGTTGGGAGCAGTCCCATCGACCGTCCCGACCAGAACACATGACCTACGACCCTACCCAAGCTTCCAAAGGTTACATCACTAACAAAATGTTTGACCGAGGGACCCCAAGGCTACGGCCGAAGGTTGAAGACTCCATCTTAACTTAACCTGTGTGAGATTTATTTCATGAGATTTGGTTTCCAATTAGTCGACTCTGTTTCATAATTAATTGACCTGATTTTGAGTGAGGTCGCAATAATCTCAACTTTATAGTCTTGGGTGCTGGGAACTGGGATGAATGTTTAATTCGTCAATGATCGCACATACAGATTATTTTAGACTTTGTCTGAATCACTCGTTTAGACAGGATGTACTTGAAATCACACAAGAATCAGATCTGCAGTTTTTATGAGTTCCTCGGACACGCCTTGGTTCAGTTTGAGTCTAGTTCAGAGACGAGCTCATATATTATATGTATATATATATATATTATATATATTCCATCTTATCCTTCCCGGCGATCAGAGGCCATGGTTTATCTCATCGCAGATATGTAGCCGCCAGGTCCATGTCTAAGTCAAACTGTTCAGACTAGACTACATGTCCCCACACAGGAACTAAAGAAACCATGTAGAGAATAACCAGAGGTGTCATAAAGTATCTAAAAACGACAAACAGGTTCCCAGGAAACCTGAATGAAGGAGCCCCTCCACCACTCACTCGTCAATCCTTTTATACCCAATCCAGATACTGCAAGTCCTGCAAGAAGCCATTACTGATGACAAGTTACTGTCTGAGTCCTCCAGTAAACCCAACGCTTACAGCCACAGCTCCAAATGACCGAGCTTCAGAGTCATTCAAAGTCAGACTTGGGAGCTCTTTTTTTTTTTTTGGTGACAGACTGAACTGACATTCAGTAAAATCAAATCCATGAAAGTATGAACGCATTCGCACGTCAGCGCTTCACCAGGAGCCAACGAGAGGAAGTAGACTCAGCTTGGATTAGATGACACGTGTTGGCTTTTTACTGAAAAAACTTGTTACGTTTACAGTAACCTTACCAGTGTAGTTCTGTAGCTCTGTGTTTGTGTGTGTGCGTGGAGTGGGAGAAACTCAGCGTGACCATAAATGAGTAAAACACAACAGAGACTCTGTTAATTTATGGTATTGACCTCGTTTATATGTGCTCGTTTCATTTCAGTGGGAGACTCTCTGTTGAGTTTTGAATTCGTGGTCATGACACACACACACACACACACACACACACACACTTAACTGTAACGCTGAGATCAGGCTGTGGTTAGGATGGGCCCTATGTTTGCCTTTGCCCTCCACTGACCCGTTGGTGGCCTGTGTGGGGCCTCTGCGGCCCACCGTCCCCGTCTGCGGCGCGTTAATCCCGAGGAGCTGCAGGGCGCTGCGTCGGTTTTTCTGACTCCAGCTCGTCTAACCAACGCGTAGAAGCCAAAACATCCGAGCCTCCCTGGCTTAGTAAGGAGATGCTGATTACCTCTCTCCTGGAGACTGAAGAGTTTGCGCTTGGTTGCTTGAGGTTTTCCGGACCGGAGCCACAGCACAGTGGTGTTTAGTACTCCTGAGTGATCATGAAGATGCGGACGTGTTCCTCTGTCTCTGGCTGACCTTCTCTACGTGTTTCAACAGCGTGACCCTACGTGCTGCGGTGCCTTATCATCAACACCGTGTGCTGCCACGACACCAACAGCCAAGACTGCACACTGCCAGCAGATCACATGGACCACATGTCCAAGGAGTAGGAAGTCATTATTTAGACGTAGATCTCTATACGGAGAGTTCGGCTCAGGGTCGGCTCTCAATCCACTTCAAGCCCTCATGGAGATCCCATGAAGTAAATCATACTGTGTGTTTGTTCCCTCTGTGTACTCAGGAGAAACACACCGGCCTACGTCCTGTCACAGTGACATGGATCTCAGACTGCCTACCTCTGTACCTACCATTCCTCCTGTTTTCTCCTCAAATACAGAAACTCCTTCACAACAGAAACACAGTAAAAGGTCTTTGGTCCAGGTGCTCTCTCTCGGGGAGCCCCGGTGGTTCACCAGGCGTCTTAGTCCGAAAGTCTGTGCTCTCTGAAGGGAAGTGGGATGTGAGGTGTTTAGAATCCGGGGAATGTTCCTAAAACACACACCGATAACGACCCCATATCAGTCCAACCGTGACGCCGCTCTCTGAGCACACAGTCCTGAACCCTGTGTTCATGGAAGTGTGCCTTGAGCTGATGACGACAGGCAGTAGAGTGTGTGAGTGTTCCCGTACTGCTGGATGCTGTCTGAAGAGTGTGAAGTTTTCTTTGGGACCGTTACAGTGATCTCACACACATCCTGTCTCTCTGTTCTCTCTGCTTAAGGAACGCGTTTTTTTTTTATGAGGCATTAGTCAATCGTAGCCGCAACGTAACCGTAACATAGCCGTAACATTGCCATAACGTAGCCGTAACATAGCTGTAACCTAGCCCGTTCGTCTCCGTATCGTAGCCGTATCGTTTCCGTATCGTTTCCGTATCGTAGCCGTATCGTTTCCGTATTGTAGCCGTATCGTCTCCGTATCGTAGCCGTATCGTAGCCATATCGTTTCCGTATCCTAGCCGTATCGTAGCCGTATCGTTTCCGTATCGTAGTCGTATCGTAGCCGTATCGTAGCCGTATCGTGGCCGTATCGTAGCCGTATCATAGCCGTATAATAGCCATATCCTAGTCGTATCGTAGCCGTATCGTTTCTGTATCGTAGCCGTATCGTTTCTGTATCCTAGCCGTATCGTTTCCGTATCGTAGCCCTATCGTAGCCGTATCGTTTCCGTATTGTAGCCGTATCGTCTCCGTATCGTAGCCATATCGTTTCCGTATCCTAGCCGTATCGTAGCCGTATCGTTTCCGTATCGTAGTCGTATCGTAGCCGTATCGTAGCC
>OMNV01001023.1:8811-23067 GCA_900303265.1 Brotula barbata | reverse complement strand
AACCCGTTGGGATTCGCTCCGACTTTCCCTTAAACCGGCGGCGTCTTCATCGAAACTCCGTGATTTATCCTTGATGCTACTGTTCGGTGAGACGCGCCGGCTTTAGGTGTGCCGCGTATGTTTAAGTTTGAAACTCGGATCCTCGCTCTGTGGGAATCGCTCTCGAGCTGCCGGGCTTCCACTTATCCGCCATTTTGATGGATTGGGGTATTCCCGCACCTTCCCGAGGGGAGGACGAGCGAAGAGGTGATATCAGAGGGCTGCGGAGGTTTTGGAGAGGACCGCAGTGAGGTAGCACACCTCTCGGACCTCGGGGAGCAGCATCCTACATAACTCTTCACGCATCCATCACGGCGCTCACCTAGAACACAGTTAACATCATCCTTTACCCAGCGGAGAACACTGTCTTCCTCCTGCTTGATTTATTTCTCAGAACGTGCAATCTGAATTCCTTCATTCCTTTCGGAGCATCTTTCTCATAACCTTGTCCTTGGCCGCATCTTATCTGTCCCACAGCTCGGCGATGGACTCCGTCTCCAACCAGAAAGAGCTCCAAGCCGACATTTCCACGCTTTCTTTCATAATAGGATGACTAAGAATGTCATGTTTCCCCTCAGCAAACATTCGACTTAAGGTTTTATGATTGAAAGCCTTTTGTGTGTGTATTCGTGTGTGTGTGTGTGTGTGTGTGTGTGTGTGTGTAGTGGAACTCTGTGCTTCCCTTTGGGAACAGCTTGTCATGTTACCGCTTTGCCTCCTCACTGTTTACTTTGTCTCCTCAACCTGCTAAGACATGAGATATTGTCTTCCTACTCACAGGTATTCTACAAACTCTCTCCTGAGCCTGCACACACACACACACACACACACACACACACACAATTTCCCCCTTGTGTTGATGGGTGAGGGAGAAAAACATTCCTCAGTCAGGAGGTGGAGGTGCCTGAAGGATTGTGTGTGTGTTTGTGTGTATGTGTGTAAGTCATAGAGAGAGAGAGAGAGAGAGAGAGAGGGAGGAGACAAAAGCTTAAAACTGACTGTGTTCATTGTCTTGAAGGGCAAAAGGTGCAAAAAAGTTGCTGCAAAATTACTCCTCTCTCTCGCTCACACACACACACACACACACAGAGTGGGTTTGTAAGAAACAGGAAGGTGCACACACAGGTAGCAGAGACACACACGGCGCTGGAGAGCGAGGCCAGGTGGATTACATCAGGCCTTGGGTATTACTCGCGGTGATGCCTTGTCATCTGCAGGGTGGTGGTGTGTGTGCGCGCGCCGACTTATGCAAGGAACAGCAGGAAGAGACAAAACAGCGGAGAAATAAACATGTTGTCAGGGCGATATCAAGCGTGTTCCCTCACGCCTGGGACCGGCAGCCGAGTCTCGCCGCCGATTTTGTGCGGTGCCTCGATCGGCGCTGAAACACCTGTGACACACGATATGAGCAAACCCTGGGAAAAGCCTGGTTGTGGTTCCCTTGGGGAAGTAGGGGGACAAGGGTGGGGATGTGTGTGAGGCCTGAAGACGTGTGCCTGCATTTTTGTGTGTGTGTGTGTGAGTTCCTGTGGTGTTTGCCATACGCCTGCAGCGGCGTGTGTTGAGTCGAGGGCTGCCGGGGACTCCGGTGTGTTTTCAGCTGGACACGCAGGATGTTTTTATAAGGGAGGTGATCCCCTATTGCACACACACACACACACACACATATTTCGACACACATGCCCAAACACACAGGTGCATTTGGGCTTGAGCTCTGACGGCATTGGGTTGCGTGGTCAGCGCACCGTGCGTCACCGCACAATATGTTCGGTATGCGGCGCGTAGGTCGGCGGCGGTCCAGCAGCGGGGCCTTTCCTGTCGCCTCTTTATGATGTCGGTTTCGTGGCAGCCAGGATATCTACGCCTTCTCCTCTCCCCTGTCAGTCTGTCAGAGGGCTCGCTCAAAAATCTGGAGGTCTGGTCTGCCCCGCCAAGCTTCAGAGGGACGTCTACTCACACGTTTCCCACAGCCGGGCCTGCTGAGGAGGAGGAGGAGGAGGAGGAGGAGGCCAGACGCTCGCTGGCAGTTTGTGTAGTTACATTAAGTGTCTGGCTATTCCCAGCGGGAAGGAATAAATAAATAAATAAAAGGAACTCCACTTCTTAACATTTTAATTGGCTTTGGAGGCTCAGCTGTGGCTCGCCAGTGGTTGCTGTGGTCAGGGAAGTATGGAGAGCAGCAGCCACGGGATGTTTTAGGCTCCGGTACACACGGATACTCTTTCTCTCTCTCTCTCTCTACCGCAGAGGTTGATGTTTACTTGAGGAAACCGCTCGGTGAAACCCGGCTCCCTCATTACACCGTGTCAGGATGACTGTACCGCGTGGCACGGAGTACCCCCGCCAACCGGCCGAGAGCCTTTTATTCCAAACAAGTCGGGCCCCGGACTGTAAACACGCTCCACTTCCTGTTTCTGTTCAGTCGCCCGTGTGTGTTTTGATGTGTTTTGACTTGAGGTTTTTGTGGTTGCGTGTGGTTCCCAGGCCGTTTGGAGCAGCGCTGGATGGGATGGTGTCTCTGTGGCGACTTGATCAGAGACCTGGGGCGTGTGCGTGTGTGTGTCTGCGCGTGTGTGTGTGTCATTTTATATCAACACAATTCATCATATAAAGGGTGGAAGCAAAAGGGAGGAGAAAGTTTGGTAGCAGTAATTCTGTGTGTTTTTGTGCCGCACAGTTTCACTTTCATTTCTCTCCACGGAGCACCGACAGCCTTGGCAAGAAAACGACGCCCTTACGAGCACTGCCTGAGCGGGGCGGTGATGTTGCAGGGTTACGAATGTTGTCGTGCACGAACCCGCTGATTTGGCCGGAGGAGAGGGGGGTTTCCACCTCCGACCGGTGTGTCAGATGATACAAACTGCAGCCAATGCGTAGGAGCTGCATCGGCGTCGAGATCAGGGCCGCGATAGCAGAGCAGATTTGTTTTCATAACCTACCCGCCGCTTTGAATCAGCTGCTCATAAAGAGCAATAAAAGGTTGAGATGTAAATAAAAAAAAAAAAACGTACTTCCCCTAAGATGGATGGACGGAGCTGACAGCTGTGATATTTCTGTCTCTTGTCTGCGTCTCCATCCGTGGAGTGTTGGAACATCTGTTTCGGTGATGCACTTTCTCCCACATTTATTGCCCTTTGTAAGTGGTTTCGAGTGAAAATATGATCAAAAACAACACAAACAGAACATTTTAAGAGAGTGCAATAATACGCTCTGCTATTTATTTGTTCCATCTGAAAAGATAAAAAGACATTCTTTGGCTATTCTGTCAGCGAGTTGTACACTTTGAGAAATGATTGGGTGGTGGTTATGACGGTGGAGTTGGGCTCCTAACATCTTACCTAAGGCTCAAGAAAGCCCGAGTATGTGTGTGTGTGTGTGTGTGTGTGCGTGTTTGTGTGTGCACCTGCGTAGGTGCCTCTGTACGCTGGGTATAAAACACAGGTGATGCGGGGACCGCAGCATGTATAAGATGGTGCCTGCGTTTGGGAATTTTGCCTGCTTCCCATACCTCCGAGCGATAGAAACGTCTCGAATTAGAGCCTGAGCTCATGTCACACATCTGCTGATCCCATTCGCCCAGCTAGAGGAGTTTCCTACCTATTTATGAGAAAGCCATCCATCCGCCTTCACGCCTCCTAATCCCCCAGCTTCCATTATTCCCGGGAAGCACGCTGTCACCATAGAAATCCAGAGCAGAGAAACAGCAAAACAAAACAAGAGACAGGGAGGAGAAAAAAAAAAAAAAAACTATAATGGGGGAAAATGTGCAAGAAGAAAACAGGGGCTGAGGCGGGACGAAGGAGGGAACAATTGTGAAAATTCTCCAAAGGTCAAAGCGCTGGTAAAAAAAAAAAAAAAAAAAAAAAAAAAGTATAAAGAGTATAATGAAAAACGGAGAGGCAGAAAAAAGAATCAGCCATGAAAGTGTCAATGTGGAGTGTGTGACGCACTGTTGGTGTGGGATTTGCCTGCTCAGGCGAATGGGTCTCAGGGGCTCTTTATTTTTGAAGCTTGACTGCAATTTGGATAAGAGAGCCAGTGGTCCCGGGGAAAGAGCCGCCAGGCCTGACAAGCTGCTGGAGGAGCGCGGCACAGAGTCACCGGGTGAACCCCATCCTCAAAAGACCAAACACACACGCACCGTTCGCACATACACACCGACTGACTCAGGTGGATGATTGATGGCGGATATCTTCATCGTGTGGCTCCTTCGGGGAGTTCCTCGCACTCCCACCACGCATCACAACGAAAGCAAGCCGTGACACAAATATCAGAGGCGTTTCTGCCGTTGTCATCTTTGACGTTTTTGCAGCCTCGTTGCAGCTGCTGCTTTGGATTAACGGTAAATCTGAGTCGTAATGAAAACAGCGAGATCTTTGGAAATCCTTCTAATCCTGAGTGGACAGCTCAAAGTCAATCTGGATCTTCGACTTCCCAGGCTTACGGCTCCTCGCTCGTCCGCAGTTTTGTGCACTTTTCCATTGTCAAACGTCTTGAAACCTCAAACAAACTGAACACAAGTATTTAGACGTGGCAGTCTGCCTGTATGGAACCCAGCAGTTTGAGAACCTGGAGAGTGCCTACCTTCCCCCTGAACCGTTAAGAAATATAAAGTTCCGAAACAGATTCTGGTTCTTCGGCCGATCAGATCTGGCTAAAACACGGAGTAAGATGCCCGACGAAAGACTAAACACTCTGACAAGACATGTCTCAGTGACTGTTGACGTCGGAACAAAACAAGTGTGAGAGAAAACTGAACGCTGCAAAACAACGTGAAATACATTAGATTGTTTTTCTTTCCTTTCTTTTTATACTTAGTTGGTTGGTGCGATCTATTTTCAGTGATTTCGAACGTTCTGAAAGCCTAATGGAGTCCAGTGCGTCTGTGTTTCGTCCAGCCCTGACGATTGTTCACCGAGGCCGGCCTGTGAGAGTGTGAAGCTAACGAGGAGCCAAAGAAAATGGCATCACACATTAATCGGCCCGCCTGATCAAGAACATCCTCACGCTAACTGTTAACATGAGGTACACGGTCATAACGACCTCGCGAACCCTTATCGTGACGCATGGATTTTCTGCGTGTGTTTATTTGTCTGCCTGGTGCTTGATGTAATTTAATGAGGACATGGAGGAACGGGTGTGAACGGGGGAGGAACATGACATCCTCCCGTTTTGATCAGGAGATTCCATTAGATCTCCAAAGGTTAAGTCTCCAGAAGGCTGTCTGCTGACTGCTTGATGGGATTAGAGGACGTATAATTGTCCACCGGTCGTGTCATAAAAAGCCGAGGCCAAACCCGTCGTAATGAGGATTATGCGTCTTTTCCATGGATTCATTTCTGCGCTCTGTCACCGTATCCAGTATCTCTCCCATCCCGACTGTCTTTGTCTGATTGCACACACGAGTCGACTACCTTGACTTTCCACTCTGTGCGCTGAGGTTTTACTGGTCAATGTGGATGCATTGCACCGTTGGCCAAAACCAGTAAAAGTAGCGCAAGCGTGTTTCATTGCGGTACAAAGTGGGAACTAATAGAGTCTTAATGTTTAGCAGTGGGCGAAACTGGAAGGGAATCCTTGGACCTCGACTAGGAGAGCGTTGTCTGTTATTTCGCTGTTATTGTTCGGCAGAGGCCCGTGCTCGCTGCGGTTTATATAAACGTGCTGTTGGGGTTTTTGTGTGTGTTGGACTGGAGGCCATTGGTTTGTAGTTTTCTTTTAAGCGCAACCTCTGTGAAGCTGTTTATAGTTTAATATATTAATTGGCTCTAAGTGCTCCCACTGGCACGATAAAGTCAAATAAAGTCCTATTGTGTTTTTCCTCCATCACATTCAATACAAAAATAAGAAGCAAAATATCAAGGCTGTTTGTATTTATTTAATTAATTTATTTATTTTATTTTATTTTATTTAACTATTGTTTTTTTAAAATTTGATTTTCCTTTATCTAAATCCTGAAATTCATTATGGTAACCTTCCCTTTTAAAGCCAAGCTATTTTTTAAAATTTCCCTTACATTTCTCTTTATTTCTGTTTTTCCAAGAATCATTTTATAAAAATTTCCCCGCCGTGCGCCGTCATGTTGGGCGATCTGGAGCTGGGATGTCTTCCTGCGTGCATTGTGTTTGTCAAGAGTTCGTGTTGAAAGTGTGTGTTAATTGTGTTTTATAATTGCTGGTTTTGTATATTTGATGTGATGGGGAACTCCAGGCCTTTTGTTGAAAATTAAAATAAAACTTTATGAAGACGGTCCAATTGGTGGTTACATCAGCGCTGCAGGGTTAAAGCTCACAGCAAACCATCAGGATAGACAAGTGAGAGAGAGAGAGAGAGAGAGTCCGGGCTGTTCAATGAATGCAATGATTGTTGCCAAATGCGATAAGATGCAAGGAGACGTTTATTGGGCCTCCAGGTGCCTGTTAGCTCACGTCGCCTTAACCCTTTGTTTGTTTTGCTGTTGACTTCTCCACGCGTCAGTCGCTCCCTTCCTCTCGCTCGTCTTTGCAGGTGATTCTAAATGTGTGTGTGTGTGTGTGTGTTCAAAACAAAGCCACCACTGAGGGTGAAGCACCGGAGTGGAGGGTGCCTTGAAATAAGGCTTGGCTGTGCAGAAAGGAAACATTGGGTCTTGCACCGCGCAGCAAACACCAGCAAAAGCATTAAACGTTACGGTCACATTGTAATTTTACAGCCTGTTTTAGTATTCCTCATGACTGTAACGTACGAGTGAGGCAATCAGTGCGCGTGAAGCACAGGAATCCAAATGAACTTTGAAGTGCACGCTCTCGTAATGAGTTTCCTCGCACGCCAGGCAGTTAAATTGTGGGAAGTGGGGGACAGAGCGAGTCCAACCCCGTCCTATCGAGCTGTCTGAGGTGTTCGAGGCCTGCTCCTGCTTAAACCTGACTGCTGCAACGTTATACGGACTGGAGCTGGTCATGGAAAAGAAAAGCATGTCACCGATCTCTGAGCAGTGATGACAGTCAAAACAGTTGGTTCCCGGAGCAACTTTTCTTCCTTGTTGTCATCTGCTAAATGATAAAACATGTTGTGCTGCTTATTAAGTCATCACACAACTTGTTGCCGGAGTCGACGCGTTTCTTTCCCCTCCTTTTGTTCGCTCAAACGCCGTCTGCGTCTGCATGCCTGCGCGGCAGACAGAAAATGTCGGCCCGTGAACGTGTGCGGTCCTGCTTGTGTACTTCTTCAACACCCCGAAAAGCATAAAATGGCCCTCAGTGGAGCGAGCCTCCGCATTGACTATCACTCCATTACCAGCCACGCCGGTTGACTCGGGCCAATGTGCAAAACAGCTGTGGAAAAGGCCTCATGCCTTTTCTTTAATAGACTGTCCCCTTAGAAATGTTTTTCCTGCTCTCTCCGTTTTTATCAGAACTATAGAAACACCACCCACCTCTGTCATGTAAGATTGGTTCGCCTCCAAGTATGACATGATGGAGCTCATCTGGATCCAGTTAGGGTGGGGCACCCTGTGGAGATAGAGTGGACGGGAATGTCATTACTGAATCGATAAAGTCTTGTTAGCATGTTTGGACTCACAGAGCGCTACAAACACTCGTCTCTCTCCCTCTCTCTCTCTCTCTCTCTCTCTCCCCTCCGCGCTCGGTAGGATGAAGTCCCCGTGTTCACAGGGAGCTGCCGTACCATGACGGTGCACCGTTTCGCATTTAGGCGGCGTCTCTCCCCCACCCCCGCTCCTGTTTCTGGTATGTGACTAGTGAAGCACATGTTGCACAAATTTCAGCACCATTAAAGTGCTCTCTGTTGCCACTCGAGCTGTAAAGCACAGATCATTCTGGCAGGAAGCAGCAGATTTGGTCATCTCCTGTATTTGGGGGCTGTTAGGTAGCTGCGTGACCACAGAGCGGCTGCCTCCAACTCTCCTCAAGCTTTTCTTTCTTACATGTTTGTGACCGATCGCCGGCACTTCCAAACAGGGAATCGACGCGGTTTCTGGGGTTTTCGATCCCTCGCTGAGCTCATGTCCTTCGTTAACAAATAACCAGTCGATCGTCAAACGGCAAACGCGACGAAACAGACGAAACAGATGAAGCAGCGCCGCGTGTTTTCGTCCATTATCACGCGCGATTCGTCGTAAATCCTCGGCACGTCGGCGACGTTGCATGTTACCTAGACGGAATATTTTGAAATGCGTTACAAAGTACTTCCAGTGAAGCGTAGCTATTTAAACCTTTAAACTACTGTATATTTTCCATTAAATTTTATGGACTACAGTTGGCAGGAGCGCCTCGCCTTACTCCGTTTGTACTTTACGACGACTGGATTGTAGCTACCATAAGCTGGCTCCCAACTTAAAAGCGGACAAAGTCGGTGCTTAATTGTCTGCTCAGCAACAGAAGCACAGAGACAGAAGTTTGGAATAAAGAAGATCTGACGCCGGTTTGCGGTTTAATTTCGTGGATTATATTTTAGAGGTCGTTTAGTGAGAGCGATGGACAGCAGAGCACGTTGGGATTAGCACTGTGGGTGCGTTTGTCTCTGCTTGTTATTGAAGGATTTTATCAGTAAATCAACAGTTGAATACCAGTTTGTATCATTTGTGAGTGACATTTCCTCTTCCATACCACAGCGGTTTGATTGTATGAACATTTTTCCATTTCCCATCATAATCTCCCCGAGTGATAAAGTCCCCCAGGCCAGCGTGGGACATTTACATGTGCGTGATAAACGGCGTTGTTTTGTCAAGACGCCTACATGAGCCCTTTTGGCTCTGCACCTCTCCTCTCTCTGTCACGAAAACCTTCTCCCGTCTCGAACCTTTCGTGGCTTTTTAGGGCCGGTTGAAGTCCTTGTAACCATTTATGCAAGCAGACGTAAAAGCATAGCAGAAATAGCTGACATTTTCCCTCAGTCTCCTTTGATTACGTGAGAGAGGTACTAATGAGAGACATCAGGCTTCATTTCCAGTTGTTCGTGTGCACGTTGAACACTCGGTCCATGACTCGGGCCCTCGTTCCCAGCCACGCTTTGATGCCAGCAAAGACCAATCAGACTAATTGGCCATGGCAACGCTGATGAAACATTTCAGAAGGAGAGGAGAAAAACACAGACTTGGAAAACTGAATCAATATCATTAATCACGGGCAGGAATCTGCTAATAATGGTGTCTGTTTTCTATTAAGGGCCCTAATACAGACATGAGCCCCGCGCAAGGATGAGAACGGAGATTATCCGACCGGTGCTGTGACCTCAGCTGTCCTCGGCATGAGCGGACACCAGAGTTCACGGCGAGAGTGTGTCTACGCCACGGAAAGGGCCAGAATTTAACGCAGCGCAGCCTCGTCTTTGAGGATACGGTACGGAATGAAGGTAACGGCCCCGTACCTGTTCCCTTACCCTCCCTCTCATCCTTTCCTCCCTCTCCTCATCCATGACCTTACCTAACTCATCCATCCCTCCTTACATCGACGACCTTTCGCTCTTGCTCCGTCGCTGATCTCAGGATACCTTTCGGCAAAACGTCTTCGAGCCCATCGATCGTACTTTACCTCCCGGCTTCATCCATTTGTTCTCTCACCCTCCACTCCATCCGTCCCCTTAACGTGCATTACTGCTGCAGCTTGGATTACACTCGGCCAAAAGACGATGCTGCCAGGCTCTTAACGTTCTGTCTTCCCGACCATCACGCGATTCGTCAACTTTCTTCTGTAAATCGTCTTCACACCATTGAACATTTCATAAATCGCTTTCTTCTTATCATTTAACATTCTAGAACCCAAAGTTGAGGCTCTTTGCTGAGGAACACACAGGTGCAACTGCAAAGCTTTGGGAGTCGGCCTGAGGACATGCATGTATCAGATGGGTGCAACATCCAGTTACTGTACAGCACTGTATGTGTGTGTGAGTGTGTGAGAAGGAGAGACTGTTTTCCCTTGCCACAGACACAGCAGACGGGCTGTCTTTGAAGGGCAGACGATATGAGCGTCTATCAGACTGAAAACAGGCGTAGCCATCCTTCCTTTTAGCAAGGCTGTCTGAACAGCTGTTATTGTTTCCCTCTCTTTCTTTCCCTCTTTCTTTCTGTCTTTTTTTTTCTTTTCTTTTTTTCTTTCTTCTTCTTACGGGGAACTTGAGCATGAGAATGCTGCAAAATGTCAAAGCTCCTCAGCAACCAGAGCGAGCGAGTCGGGTGATAGGAAACACTCCTTCACAAGTGGCTGCGGTTTGCAAGCCCTGCAGCCCGGACTCTGTGGACACACTCCGCACACCTTTCCAACTGTCCACTTGTCATTATCCCATAAGTAGCTGTCCGTCCACCACAAACAGACATTCCTCTACGTCTGTGCTTAACCACAGCAAACTGTGAGAATGACCTCGACTGGAAAGTTTGTTATGCTAATGTGTTGAGGGACCGAGGGGAGAAGTGTCAGGCGTGAAGGGTGTATGGCTGTAGAGGCTAAATAGTTCGGCTGCCGTCCCAGCTCATAGCTCCGGCGCTGGTGCACTCAGGCAGTGCGTGCCTGCGTTCCGTGCCAGAGGGCGGGAAGAAGAGGTGGGGTACACGGGAGCAGTACGAGCCGTAACCTCCCTCTCCCCCCCGTTCCCCTCCCTCTGCAATTCCTGACTTTGATGTAGCACTGCTGGTTATGCCATATTTTTCTTGGCCTTTGT
Source organism: Brotula barbata (assembly GCA_900303265.1). Classification (NCBI taxonomy): domain Eukaryota; kingdom Metazoa; phylum Chordata; class Actinopteri; order Ophidiiformes; family Ophidiidae; genus Brotula; species Brotula barbata. The sequence continues at coordinate 12,375 of OMNV01001023.1, read as the reverse complement.
GTCTGAATGGAAAATACAATGTAACAAACTTCTCATCGCCGCCCAAGCGCATAGATTTACGTTTTTATGTGACTTTAAAAGATGGAGGGGCTGTTCGGAGGTGACACGGCTACTCTAATTCCCCCCTAATCCCTAACTCAACACAGAGCTCCACTGCAAATGAGAAGTCCCTTCCACGCCGCGTTCAGCGCCGGAGCTCTCCTTTGTACGGACACGGCGACGTCACCGCAGCGAGACGTGTCAGTTGTTGAATTTGTCGTCACGGAGACATATCTCGGCAACTGCGCCCGACGAGCAACGTGACATTCATGCGGCTGGAAAATCTCTGGGGAAGACACGAGGATGACAAACACCGAAACAGTAGGACGGTTCTCACCAGGCGGAATCAAAGCCAACAATCCTCAACCCTAGTACAACAACTCCTCATAACATCAACCTGACAGGAGCATCCAGGAGAGACGTGTTTCTACCTGTTCCCCCATCAATGAACCACACACACACACACACACGCACACACGATGAAATCTTTGTGTTAGCACTCTTTCTGCACTGATTGCTCGAACTTATCTTGTCAAATTGATAATAGTGTGTGGAATCCCGGAGCAGGCGTGGGGGGTCACTGGAGGTGTTCTTCACAGTGTGTAGTGAATGTATCCGTTCTCTGTGTCCATGAGGGATGGCACAGGCTGACGTGTGATCTGGACCCAGGGGAATCTCTTTCCAGGCGGCTGTCGGTCTGGCTGGTGGCTCCTGACAGCGATGAGTCTAATAGAGGAGCCAATGTGTGTGTGTGTGTGGAGCTTCCTGTGGAAAATTTACCCTACTGATGAAAGGCGTGACAAATAGCTACTTTATCTGTTGTTTTTATGTTGTCGTTTCCTTGTTTCGGTGATGTCGTGTCTGTATGTTTTCATATGATCTGTACACACTCGATGCAGAAAATTTATACCATTATCTGTATCGTTGCTTCCTCTTTTGGCCAGTGTGTGATTAGTAGACAAACAGTGGGCGGTGCCAATAGTTGGCTGGAGGCAGTGAAGGCAGTAGCCGCTCTAATGAATGACCTTCTAGTTTTTCCCTCTGATTCCAAGAGAATCAAATCTCTAAATCCAGAGGCTTAACCAAAAGAAACCAGGCAGGTTACTGTTTATAATGGCAACACACACGTTGATGTTGGTGTTGCGCTGGATCAAAGCTCTAGACGGTGACCTTTGAATCCACGATCCCACAGGTACGATGCGGCGTTATCCAAATTTCCTCCCGCTGCGTGTTGCAACTCGCGAGAACCATGTTGTATTTTTTTTATTTTTAGGCGCCGTCAGGTAACAAAGTGTCGTGTTGGCGAAGGCAGCTGTTTGGAAAGACACGTGTGCCTGTTCTTCACACTCTTCCCACCTACCTGTCTGTCTGTCTGCCTGCCCGTCTGCCTCCCTGTCCGTGTATCTAATGCAATTTTCCTCGAGGTGCAGACAAGGTCAACAACGTGTGCTATGACTACCAACCAGCCCCCCTGTGGTTTGAGGCCGCGTCTGTCACATTCCTCGCAAAACCGAACAAAACACGGTGACCCCGTTTGTTTTGGTAACCCAGAGCGTGGAAACATATTTTTGTCTGCGACCGTGGGTTTGAACGCAAAGGTTGGCGTTCTCCCTGGCTGCTGGGGGCACTGCTAACTCACCAACCCCCCCATTCCTCCTCTCTGTATCTGTTCATCACTTTCTATCTGTTCCTTGTACCTGGATCCCCCCCGCCCCTCCTCAGCCTCTTATCTTCGTAATCTCCTTCGCCGACTCTTTGTTTATCCCCCTGCCTGCTCCTCTCTCTTGTTATTTTACTCCACGACCGTCCGTGCCCCTCTTTTCCTTCGCATTCATCTCTCTCTCTGTTCTATTTATTCCACTTGTGCAGTCTGTCGAACCCCGTTTGTTAGATCGGAGCATGGAAACAGATTCCCTTAAGTACCTGCAGTGGAATCTCCTTCAGGATGATAACTCCAGACCCTTTCCATGCAGAGCTGGGAAAACAGTCAACCAAAACTTGATTTTTTTTTTCAGAGCGAAAGAAAAAACAAGCCATTAAAGTGTTTTTGCAACCTTTGAATTGTAAATTATTGTCATCGATTGAGTCACCTCTCTTCTCCAGGCATTCGTCAGAATATTTATGAGCATGTAATCTTGGAAAGCATTCACTTGTGTATGGTTCAGCTGGGATGCTCATAAATTACTGTAAGCTGCCGTAGCAGGAGACAGATGATCTGTTGTCACCCAGATTTTCTCTATGCCACATTACTGCTCTGTCAAATCTTCATTTTTTTTGCATGATCTGGATTTGATAGAGTCGCGCACATCTGGTACGAGGGTTTCTGGTGCTTACACTTGAGTTAACCCTTATCCTATAATCGACTAGGGCCATCTCCTCAGCTGTGTTCGAATACCACTGTTAAGGGCCAACCAACAAATTCAAGAGCGACTGCAAAATCAGTTCTGTTGAGTAATGCCGAGTACCACCTGGGTTTCACATTATTGCTTTTCGTAACGCCGGGAATGTGTCAGTAACGTTTATGTATGCGTAAATAGTTCCACATCGTTAATTATAAGAAGGACTGACTGATACGTATAGGTCATTCCACGTGTATATTTAGGCACAGGGGTGAACATTTGTGAAGATGAGTGAGTGACATCTGTGGCAGAAGAAGACCGATTTGGTCCCAGGTGACCAACGCGGTTTCGTCAGTAGGACTGGCTCATCAGAACCCAATGAGGCCTTCGACTGTCAGTGGAAGGCCTCAGTCTATTCCCCGCTGTGCCATCACTGAGCAATCTGTTTTCTGGAGCAGCGGAGCCACTGCATGGGAAAAAGGGATGTTCAACCTTTTTGTGATCATGCACTTTCCCTCTGCAGGTTTCTTTACCCAAAGATGGGCAAAAATAGATCATATACACAACCGATTCTCACTGAATTTGGGTTTTCCCTGTAGGAATTTTGACTTTGACAGCCGGTCCCTAGTCCATAGGTCTGAAATTTTAGAATGCTTAGCTGTCTGAAAAGCTCCGTTAGCTGCTGGCTAGCTAGCTAAGTAGTTTTGCGATCTCATATCATATTAAACCTTCTGAAGGTAAATTAAACGTCCGTTAATTATTATTGGAAACAAAATCAAACATGTCATTGCTACTTTATTCTAAACCTTTGTGATGCTGACTCACATTGTGTGGCTTAGCTAGACACCAGCTAGCGATGCTACACGTTTACCCAGAAACATTAAGCTAGCGAAATCTTTTTTTAAAAATCAACTTTATTTACAACAATATAATCTTATTCAAAGGGAAAGTTGTGACTAGTCGGTAAGATGAATGAGTTAAAGTATTTCAAGTATTTTGGAAGGACAAAAGTACATAGGCTTAAAGTATTTTGATACTCATTACATTTGGATTTTTTTTTGATGAAATACAAAATGCTACAGTACATATTTGATTGACATTACATTTATCATAAATGTCGATCATCCCTGTCTTTACCGACTTCAATTCATATCCTGCAGCTAAACCTCCCGAGATGAACGCTGTG